>BLSH010433815.1:1605152-1633587 GCA_018402905.1 Glandirana rugosa | reverse complement strand
CGTGCGATCGTTCGGGTTCCGTCCGGACCCGGACCCGGACTTTGTCCCGAAGTTCGGACGGACCAGCAGAACCCGAACTTCCAGGTGTTCGCTCAACTCTACACAGGATGTTCTGAGGCTGATTAGGTGGTAATTAAACTCACTTGGTGCCTTATCTGCATTAAATTAGCCACAGAACAACCTGTGTAATTCATATGTGTTCGGGGATGAGGTGGCAACCCTAAGCACACCTCTTTCTGAGTACAGGCACCTCAATTGCTGATTCAGATGCTCCGGCTTCTGCACTCCTACACAGCTATGTTGCACTGTAATACCCCTGGTCTGCTTCTTTCACAAGCAGGGCTGGCCCTACCATGGGTCCCAGTGGGTTCATTGTACCCAGGCAACACTTTGAGTGGGCCAGCAAATTGAACCATGGCCACCTCTCCTTCTCTTCTATTTACCCAGCAAATTGAGGACCAAGATTTTTTTTTTGTTGTGTTATGTGTGTCATGATGACAACTGCCCCCTGGGCCGCTCCACCTGCCCCTATACTACCCTAACTCGTCACTGTATTGCCCTAGCCAGTCTATATACTACCCTAGCCTGTCTATATACTACTATAGTCTGCCCCTATACTGCCTAAGCCTGTCCATATACTACCCTACCCTCTCCATATACTACCCTAGATTGTCCATATACTACCCGAGCGTGCCCATTTACTACCCTAGCCCGTCTATATACTACCCCATCCTGTCTATATACTACCTTAGCCTACCCATTTTCTACCCTAGCCTGTTCATATACTACCCTAGCCTGTCTATATACTACACTAGCCTGCCCCTATCCTACCCTAGCCTGTCTATATACTACAATATATACGGTCTATATATTACCCTAGGTAAATTTAATTTTAGTTTTAATTATCATAATATATAAAAATGGATGTGGGGGCCTTTTGGTGGGCATAATTTGTTTGGGAGGGGGGCAGCATTTCATTTTTGGACCCAAGCAGCACAATGTCTTGGGCCAGCCCTGTTCACCACCCTGCCCCTTTTCTCTGTCACAGCATTTTAACCTGGTCAAGAGAGAAGACTACTGTCCCTCCAGGTCGGACCAAGGGACAGCCAGTCAAGTAAGCATTCTTTCCCAGTGGCAGGCAGCATGGGGTTAAGGCTGCATGGAGGCTTTCTAGGTTGTGTTTGGACTGGCAGACATAGCTAATAGAAGAATGCCATCAAGGGCTTGTTTAGTTAAATGCACCCACTGACCTCCTCCTCAAACCTCCCCTGACCTTCTTTATCCCATTGACACAGGTGCCAAAATTAGCCTTCCTCAGATTGACAGCAGTAACGCAGCTGCATTTTTCACCCTACCAATTCACCAGTGACTTAATGGCATTTTTTTCTTCCAGTGACACCACCAATGCAGTGTTTTTTTTTCTTTCCAGTGACGCTACCAATGCAGGGGCATTTTTTCCATCCAGCGACACCACCAATTCAGGGGCATTTTTTCCATCCAGTGACACCACCAATGCAGGGGGATTTTTTCCATCCAGTGACACCACCAATGCAGGGGGATTTTTTCCATCCAGTGACACCACCAATGCAGGGGGATATTTTCCATCCAGTGACACCACCAATGAAGGGGGATTTTTTCCATCCAGTGACACCATCAATGCAGGGGGATTTTTCTCTGTCTGTTGACACCACCAACACAGGGATATGTTTTCCTTCCAGTGACATCACATGAACTTTAATGGCATTCCAGTCTTAGTCCTTAGGGTTCAATATTGAGTTGGCCAACCATTTGTAGCTATAACATCTTCAACTCTTCTGGGAAGGTTCAACCACAATGTTTAGAAGTGTGTCTATGGGAATGTTTGACCGTTCTTCAAGAAGTGCATTTGTTAGGTCAGGCACTGATGTTGGATGAGAAGGCCTGGCTCACAGTCTCTGCTCTAATTCATCCCAAAGGTGTTCTATCAGCTTAAGATCAGGACTCTGTGCAGGCCAGTCAAGTTCCTCCACCCCAAACTCACTCATCCATGTCTTTATGGGCCTTGTTTTGTGCACTGGTACGCAGTCATTTTGGAACAGGAAGGGGCCATCCCCAAACTGTTCCAACAAAGCTGGGAGCATGAAATTGTCATGTATTCTGCTAAGAGTTCCTTTCACTGGAACTAATGGATTGAGCCCAATCCCTGAAAAACAACCCCAAACCAAAATCTCCCCTCCACCAAATGATTTGGACCAGTGCATAAAACAAAGTCCTTAAAGACATGGATGAGTGAGTTTGGGGTGGAGGAACTTGAGTGACCTGCATACCTCAACCCGTCAGAACACCTTTGGGATGAATTAGAGCGGAGACTGCGAGCCAGGCCTTCTCCTCCAACATCAGTGCCTGACCTCACAAATGCTCTTCTGGAAGAATGGTCAAACATTCCCATAGACACTTCTAAACCTTGTGGACAGCCTTCCCAGAAGAGTTGAAGCTGTTATGGCTGCAAAGGGTGGGCCAACTCGATATTGAACCCTATGGACTAAGACTGGGATGCCATAAAAGTTCATGTGCGTGTAAAGGCAGGCGTCCCAATACTTTTGGTGTTATAGTGTTGTAAGATATCGGGGTGATTATACTCAAGTGGTGCATGCAATTTCCAGAAACACGTGTCAGTTAGGGTTGCCACATCATCCCTTTAATCCAGGACACATATCAATTGCACAAGTTCTGTGGCTGATTAAGGTGGTAATTAAACTCACTTGGTGCCTCGTCTGCATTAAATTAACCTCAGAACCTGTGCAATCCATATGTGCCCTGGATTAAAGGGATGACGTGGCAACCCTAGTGTCAGTCCAGACTGCATTTTAAGGGCATGGCAGCCCACTTTTATTTAAACCAACAGAAATTTCCCTAGCAAAGGGCTCCACCATTATTGCATCATGGTTCTTCAGCCTCCTGGCTAGGGTTGCCACCTCATCCCTTTAAACCCGAACGCATATCAATTACACAGGTTGTTCTGTGGCTAATTAAGGTGGTCATTAAACTCACTTGGTGCCTCACCAGCGTTAAATTAGCCTCAGAACCTGTGCAATTCATATGTGTTCAGGTTTAAAGTGATGAGGTGGCAACCCTACTCCTGGCTTCCTTACTGATGACACAGCTGCTTCAGGCCACAGGCCTGTTCCTCAGACCTGTATGCTTGGGTCAACCTGCAGTCTGTCTCCTAAAGAACATGGGTGTCCTCCTGACGCTCATACACAGACGTTGTGTCTGAAGGACAGAGTCCTCCTAACTCCTCGGCGAGACTTCCTGTCTGCCTGGGTGGAGCTGTCTCCAAGTTGGAATCATGAGCTCTAATCCTGGGAAGAATATAAACCCAGCCCACAGGGGGTGCAATCAGCATGTCTGTCTTTGTAAAAACCAGGCTGAAAATGCTAATATACACAGTGACCCAGGGTCACCTCTCCACAGTGTATATTGCTGAAATAATTCTGTTCCCGACTCGACTGAATCACACTGGTTGTACTTTCTAGACCTCCATAGGGCCTGAGTGACTTCATGACTCAGGGCTGTTCTGTCACTCATTTTCTCTCAAGTTACCGCTTTTAACGGCCGGATCGCGTACATTTACTGCTGCAGAGTGGCTGGCGGCGTGCCCTCATGCCCGCCGCACTCTCCAGCAGTATGGCCGCGGGTTGGATGGACTCGATGTCCGCCGGCGAGCCACAACTGCCTGGCACAGAAGAAAAACAGGGAACCGCCGATGTAAACACGGCGGTTCCCTGTCCTGTCAGGCGGCATGTAAGAGATCTACTGATCCCTGTCACTGGGATCAGTTAGATCTCTTATGCCCCTGGCAGCCCAGCCCCCTCGCAGTTTGAACACGCCTAGGGAACACAGTTAACCCCTAGATCGCCCCCTGCAGGTTAACCCCTTCACTGCCAATGACATTTATACAGTATTCAGTGAATATTTAAATTTCTGATCGCTGTATAAATGTCATTGGTCCCAGAAAAGTGTCAAAAATGTCCGACATCTCCGCTGCAATATCGCAGTCCCGGTAAAAATCGTAGATCGGCGCCATTACTAGAAAATTTAAAAAAATAGTAAAAACGCCATAAATGAATTCTCATGGTTTGTAACCGTGGCAACTTTTGCGCAAACCGATCAATAGACGCCGATCACAATTTTTTTTTACCATAAGTATGAGGAAGAATATAAATCGGCCAAAACTGATGAATAAATTTGTTTTTTTATATATATTTTTTTGGACATGTATCTTAGCAAAAAGTTAAAAATATTGTTTTTTTTTTTTTCAAAATTGTCGCTCATTTTTTGTTTATAGCAGTGATCAGAAGTGACACAGAGGTGACCAAATACCACCAAAAGAAAGCTCTGTTTGTGTGGGAAAAAAAAGATGTTAATTCTGTTTGGGTACAATGTCGCACGACCGCGCAATTGTCAGTTAAAGCTACGCAGTGCCGAATCGCAAAAAGTGCTCTGGTCCTACAGTGGGAATTCCTTCCGGGGCTGAAGTGGTTAAATATGCAATTTTCAGGTCTATAATTTGTGTCACTTTTCCATAAACAGGCTTTTCTTTCCCCCACCCCCCCCCCCCCCTTTCGAAAATGTGAAAAGGGTACAAATGAAACCCCGGGAACCTTTTGGCAAATTGTGCGAATGGAAGGCGGTTATCGTGTAAAAAGCGAGCGTGCGGGAGACGCTGTAGAGGTTAGGTAAATCTGTATAATTTAAAGGGTAATGCAGACAGGAAATGTGTTACCAAGGAGACCTGCGTTCTGGGATCAGCGGTGTGATGGAGGACAGGGAAAGTGCAGCTTCTCTGATAAGGGAAAGGCCGCAAAATAAAGATGAAAAACAGGCGCGGGGAAAGGAATAAAAGCCGGCGCATGCTGGGACCAAAGTCGCCTTTCCAGCTTTTAAGCAAAATGCTTTACTCAGCGCTCTGTAACCTTTTTTCAAACACATAGAAGAGCATTGCGGCTTATTTACATTTCGAGGATGAAGAAGCGTCGCGTACGGTCGCTTACCTGAGCACACAGACTCAAAAAAAGGTCAAAGCGGGGAAAAACAAACTTGACAAGAATACCGGATCGTAACAGCTTGCCAAAAAAACCTCCGTCTGCGCAGATTATATCAACCAGTAGACACGTGTGGTTCATTTCGTTCCTGATTGAAATTCGGACTAATTTTTAACTGGACGGATATTCGTATGTGGCCGAATTTCCGAATGACAATAGTAACGAACAAAACAAGAATTTTGAACGGAATTCCAATTTTCGAATCGTTTTTGAATAGAATTCCAATAGATTTCGATTTGAATTCCAATTGGCAAAGAGAATATAATAGAATAGAAAATAATAGAACAGAATAGAAATTAATATAATAGAAAATAAAAGAAAATAATATAATAGAGCAAAACAGAACAGAATGGAAAATAAAAGGATAGAAAAGATAGAACAGAAAATAAAGGAATAGAATAGAAAATAAAGGAATAAAAGCCGGTGCATGCTGGGAACAAAGTCGCCTTTCCAGCTTTTAAGCAAAATGCTTTAATCAGTGCTCTGTAACCTTTTTTCAAACACATAGAAGAGCATTGTGGCTTATTTACATTTGAAGGATGAAGGAGCGTCGCGTGCGGTCGCTTGCCTGGGCACACAGACTCAAAAAAAGGTCAAAGCAGGGAAAAACAAACTTGATGAGAATACCAGATCGTAACAGCTAGCCAAAAACATCCATCCGCCCAGGTTATATCAGCCAGTAGACACGTGCGGATCTTTTCGTTCCTGATCGAAATTCGGACTAATTTTTAATTGGACGGAAATTCGGATGTATCCGAATTTCCAAATGCCAATAGTAATGAACTTAAACAAATTTGTAATAACGAAACAAAATTTCGAACAAAACAAGAATTTTGAACGGAATTCCAATTTTCGAATCGTTTTTGAATAGAATTCCAATAGATTTCGATTTGAATTCCAATTTACGAAGAGAATATAATAGAATAGAAAATAATAGAACAGAATAGAAATGAATATAATAGAAAATAAAAGAAAATAATATAATAGAGCAGAACAGAATAGAAAATAAAAGGATAGAAAAGATAGAACAGAAACTAAAGGAATAGAATAGGAAATAAAGGAATAAAAGCCGGTGCATGCTGGGACCAAAGTCGCCTTTCCAGCTTTCAAGCAAAATGCTTTACTTGGCGCTCTGTAACCTTTTTTCAAACACATAGAAGAGCATTGTGGCTTATTTATATTTGGAGGATGAAGAAGCATCGCGTACGGTCGCTTACCTGGGCACACAGACTCAAAAAAAGGTCAAAGCAGGGAAAAACAAACTTGACGAGAATACCGGATCTTATTACAGAGCAACAGCTAGCCAAAAACCTCCGTCCGCCCAGGTTATATCAACCAGTAGACACGTGCAGTTAATTTTGTTCTAAAGTGAAATTCTGACTAATTTTTAATTAGCCGGAAATTCGGATGACAATAGTAATGAGTTTAAACAAATTCGAAATAACGAAATGACATTTCGAACAAAACAAAATTTTCAAATGGAATTCCAATTCTAATCATTTTTAATACTATTTCGATTTGAATTCAAATTTGTGAAGAGAATATAATAGAATAGAAAACAAAGGAATAGCGTAGAAAATAATAGAACAGAATAGATAAGAATATAATAGAAAATAAAAGAAAATAATGTAATAGACCTAAACAGAACAGAATAGAAAATAAAAGGATAGAACAAATAGAACAGAAAATAAAGGGATATAATAGAAAATAAAGGGATAGAATAGAAAAGAATAGAGTGAAACAGAACAAAATAAATAGAAAATAAAAGAACAGACTAAAATAGAATAGAAAATAAAGAAATAAAATAGAATTAAAAAAAATAATAGAATGGAATTAAATGTAAAGGATATAACCACCTTCTGAAATTCAAATAGAATAAAATAAAATAGATAGAATATTCAAATTTGAAAAGAATAGAATAGAAAAGAATATGATAGAAAATAAAAGAATATAATAGAGCAAAACTGAACAGAATAGAAAATAAAAGGATAGAAAAAACAGAACCGAAATTAAAGGAATAGAATAGAATAGAAAATAAAAGAACAGAATAAAATACAATAGAAAATAAAGGAATAAAATAGAATAAAAAAAAGAATAGCATAAAATATAAAGAATATAACCACCTCCTGAAATTCAAATTTCAAGTAGAATAAAATTGAATTCAAATAGGATAGATAAAAAGAATAGAATAGAAAGGATATTCACATTTGAACAGAACAGAAAATAATACATTAGAAAAGAATAGAATAGAAAATGAAAGAATAGAATAGAAAAAAAGAATAGAATAGAATAAAATAGAAAGAATTTTCAAATTTGAACAGAATAGAATATAAAATAATAGAAAAGAATAGCATAGAATAGAATAGAGTAGAATAGAAAAAAATAAATTGAATAAAATAAAAATAATATAACTATCTTCTGAAATTCAAATTTTGAACAGAATAAATTTTAATAGAATAGAAAAGAATAGAATAGAAAAAATACAATAGAATAGAATACAATTGAATATTCAAATTGTAGCAGAATAGAAAAGAATAGAATAGAAAAAAAACCCAACAGAATAGAATAAAATAGAAAGAATATTCAAATTTGAACAGAATAGACTAGAAAATAATAGAAAAGAATAGCATAGAATAGAGTACAAAAAATCAATAAAATAAAAAGAATATAACCATCTTCTGAAATTCGAATTTCAAATAGAATAAATTTGAATATGAATAGAATAAATTTGAATAGAATAGAAAATAAAATAATAGAAAAGAATAGAATAGGATTGATAAATAAATAGAATAGAAAGAATATAACAATATAACCATCTTCCAAAATTTGAATTTCGAGTAGAATACATTTGAATAGAAAAGAATAGAATTGAAAAGAAAAGAATAGACGAGAATAGAAGAAACAATAGAATAGAATGCAATGAAAAGAATATAACCATGTTCCAAAATTTGAATTTCGTATAATAAATAAATTCTATTTTGAATGAAATTCAAATCAATACGGATTTTCTAAACTCAATTCGACTAAATTCGGAAAATTCATATCAATTCGAATTCGAATAAACCAGGGGTAGGCAACCTGTGGCCCTCCAGCTGTTGTAGAACTACATTTCCCATGGGGCATTGCAAGGCTGACGGGTACAATTACTCCCAGAGGCATGATGGGACTTGTAGTTTTGCAACAGCTGGAGGGACGCAGGTTGCCTACCCCTGGAATAAACGAACCAAATCCCGAAAACAAATTAAACGAATTTATGTAAATAACTAAACAAAACAATTTTCTTCATTCTGCGCATGTCTATGTAGTGGGTCCACCATGCTGCTTTAGCCTTGGTTCACTTGGTTGGAACAACTGTTGCCCAAGGAGCCAATATGGTTACAAGGACCACAACAGGCAGTTGCCTACTGATTATTGTCAACCAGACCCAGGAACAATTGAAGACAATTCCCAGTTGGATCTCTGCTTCCAGTCCAGGCCTTTTCTGGCACTTTATGTAACAATCAACATTTTTTCTAGAAAATTAAATGGAGCCCCCAAACATTATATATATTTTTGCCCCTAGAAAATGAATTGGTGGGCTTTGCAATTTTTTTATGTCACATGGTATTTTCACAGCGTTTTTAAAACACAATTTTTGGGGGAAAAAATACAATTCTTTTGAATTTTACTGCAAAAAAAAACCGCAATACATAACCCAATTTTATTGTACAATATAAAAGATGATGTTACGCGGAATAAATAGATGCCAAATTGCGCAGGCCAATGCTAATGGCAACAAACGGCAAACATTTTATTATCCATAGGCAAGGCTTTAAAAGCCTTTACAGGTCACCACTTTAGATTTACAGAGGAGGTCTGGTGTTAGAATTACTGCCCAGGACGGACACGCGCATTTGCTTTTGCGCAGGGGGGGTGGGGGCAGTTTAATTTTTTTTTTTTAATAATTCTTTTTTTTTTTTTTTTATTCTTACACTGTTGCTTAAAAAAAAAAAAAAACGTGATCACTTTTATTACTGTCACAAGGGATGTAAAAAAAAACTTGTGACAGTAATAGGCAGTGACAGGTACTCTTTATGGAGGGATCCTGGATCTATAAGGTCCCTTTGACAGTAATAGGCAGTGACAGGTACTCTTTATGGAGGGATCTGGGATCTATAAGGTCCCTGTGACAGTAATAGGCAGTGACAGGTTCTCTTTATGGAGGGATCTGGGACAGTAATAGACAGTGACAGGTACTCTTTATGGAGTTATCTGGGATCTATACGATCCCTGTGACAGTAATAGGCAGTGACAGGTACTCTTTATGGAGGAATCTGGGATCTATACGATCCCCGTGACAGTAATAGGCAGTGACAGGTACTCTTTATGGAGGGATCTGGGATCTATAAGATCCCTGTGACATTAATAGGCAGTGACAGGTACTCTTTATGGAGGGATCTGAGATCTATAAGGTCCCTGTGACAGTAATAGGCAGTGACAGTAATAGGCAGTGACAGTAATAGGCAGTGACAGGTACTCTTTAGGGAGGGATCTGGGATCTATAAGGTCCCTTTGACAGTAATAGGCAGTGACAGGTTCTCTTTATGGAGGGATCTGGGATCTATAAGGTCCCTGTCACAGTAATAGGCAGTGACAGGTACTCTTTATGGAGGGATCTGGGATCTATACGATCCCTGTGACAGTAATAGACAGTGACAGGTACTCTTTATGGAGGGATCTGGGATCTATAAGAACCCTGTGACAGTAATAGGCAGTGACAGGTACTCTTTATGGAGGGATCCTGGATCTATAAGGTCCCTGTGACAGTAATAGGTAGTGACAGGTTCTCTTTATGGAGGGATCTGGGATCTATAAGGTCCCTGTGACAGTAATAGGCAGTGACAGGTACTCTTTATGGAGGGATCTGGGATCTATAAGGTCCATGTGACAGTAATAGGCAATGACAGGTACTCTTTATGGAGGGATCTGGGATCTATAAGGTCCCTTTGACAGTAATAGGCAGTGACAGGTACTCTTAATGGAGGGATATGAGATCTATAAGGTCCCTTTGACGGTAATAGACAGTGACAGGTACTCTTTATGGAGGGATCTGGGATCTATAAGGTCCATGTGACAGTAATAGGCAGTGACAGGTACACTTTATGGAGGGATCTGAGATCTATAAGGTCCCTGTGACAGTAATAGGCAGTGACAGGTACTCTTAATGGAGGGATCTGGGACAGTAATAGGCAGTGACAGGTACTATTTATGGAGGGATCTGGGATCTATATGATCCCTGTGACAGTAATAGGCAGTGACAGGTACTCTTTATGGAGGGATCTGAGATCTATAAGGTCCCTGTGACAGTAATAGGGAGTGACAGTAATAGGCAGTAACAGGTACTCTTTATGGAGGGATCTGGGATCTATAAGGTTCCTTTGACAGTAATAGGCAGTGACAGGTTCTCTTTATGGAGGGATCTGGGATCTATAAGGTTCCTTTGACAGTAATAGGCAGTGACAGGTACTCTTTATGGAGGGATCTGGGATCTATATGATCCCTGTGACAGTAATAGGCAGTGACAGGTACTCTTTATGGAGGGATCTGGGATCTATAAGATCCCTGTGACAGTAATAGGCAGTGACAGGTACTCTTTATGGAGGGATCTGAGATCTATAAGGTCCCTGTGACAGTAATAGGCAGTGACTGTAATAGGCAGTGACAGGTACTCTTTATGGAGGGATCTGGGATCTATAAGGTCCCTTTGACAGTAATAGGCAGTGACAGGTTCTCTTTATGGAGGGATCTGGGATCTATAAGGTCCCTGTGACAGTAATAGGCAGTGACAGGTACTCTTTATGGAGGGATCTGAGATCTATAAGGTCCCTGTGACAGTAATAGGCAGTGACTGTAATAGGCAGTGACAGGTACTCTTTATGGAGGGATCTGGGATCTATAAGGTCCCTTTGACAGTAATAGGCAGTGACAGGTTCTCTTTATGGAGGGATCTGGGATCTATAAGGTCCCTGTGACAGTAATAGGCAGTGACAGGTACTCTTTATGGAGGGATCTGAGATCTATAAGGTCCCTGTGACAGTAATAGGCAGTGACTGTAATAGGCAGTGACAGGTACTCTTTATGGAGGGATCTGGGATCTATAAGGTTCCTTTGACAGTAATAGGCAGTGACAGGTTCTCTTTATGGAGGGATCTGGGATCTATATGGTCCCTGTGATAGTAATAGGCAGTGACAGGTACTCTTTATGGAGGGATCTGGGATCTATACGATCCCTGTGACAGTAATAGGCAGTGACAGGTACTCTTTATGGAGGGATCTGGGATCTATAAGATCCCTGTGACAGTAATAGGCAGTGACAGGTACTCTTTATGGAGGGATCTGAGATCTATAAGGTCCCTGTGACAGTAATAGGCAGTGACAGTAATAGGCAGTGACAGGTACTCTTTATGCAGGGATCTGGGATCTATAAGGTCCATGTGACAGTAATAGGCAGTGACAGGTACTCTTTATGAAGGGATCTGGGATCTATAAGGTCCCTGTGACAGTAATAGGCAGTGACAGGTACTCTTTATGGAGGGATCTGGGATCTATAAGGTCCCTGTGACAGTAATAGGCAGTGACAGATACTCTTTATGGCGATATCTGGGATCTATAAGATCCCAAATCCCTCCTCTGCCCTAAAACATTCAAAATACCAAGATCTGTGTTTTTTCGAATGCTTTTGATTTTTTTAAAAAGGCGCCTTGACACCCGGGTAAACTGGAAGTGATGTCTGGTTATCGCTTCCAGGTTACCGTATTAGAGAGCCAATCAAAGTCGATTCTGGCTTTGTTCGGCCTTCTGATCAGTTGGTGGACGTTCCCGGCTTGGCGCTCAGGTCTCCCCGTGGGGCCCGACCAAGCCACGGAAGGCGGTGGAAGGGGAGGGACAGCCCCTTCAGCTACTGTAAAAGCAATCCAGAGGCTAGTTAGCCACTAGAGTTGCTTTTACAAGAGACCGCCGGCTCAAAAAAAAAAAAAAAAAAACGGTGCCAGGGTGATGCTTGCAGCTGCAGGCATCATCCTGGTATAACCACCTGAAGTCTGGCTACGTAAGAGGACGCTTCTCCCTTTGCAGCTACTTCTTAGAACAGTCCCTTCAACAACAGTTCAGGGAATGGACAGCACTGGGACAACATAAGCAATGACCCAGGCCAGGCAAGCCTTAGTATTAATGTACCAGGGGGTTAACAGGAGCAACAGTAACCCAGATACTGCACTCAGGTCTGTACTCATAAGTCCTTAAGGAATCAGGATGCCTCCCTCCTGTTTCAGGCAGACATTTCATTAGTGGACTCAAGACAAGATCCTTGGTGAAGTTCCCCTTTAGGTTCAGAGTTCAGCAAGTAGGCCCCCCCCAGCTTTAGCATAGCTGGGACCTTGATGAACACCTGGTACATGTTAACTGGACTTCCTGGGAGGGCAGCAGCCCTCCAGGCTGGGAGCTTCTCCTCTTGGACACTACTGGACTCTATTTATGCGCTCTGCCGCCACCCACTGGGCACAGCTCCCCAGGGATTGGCTGAGACTCCATAAATATTCTGGCTACTCATATGACCTGCTCCACTCCAATGGCCTGCAACATTCCAGAAAGCAGGTAGAAGCAGTTAAGCCTGTAGCATGTGGGAACCTGATTAGTCCAAAGCAATCAACAACTGCTACGCTTGTTAGGCACCATTCACTGATCAGCGTTTTGTTGCTTGAAGCTCGAAGCTCCAAAACACTGGAGGCGAAAAAAATCAATTATTCTCTATGGAGATGGTTCACCTCTCTACAAGTTGCCTGAAGCTGAAAAAAGTTCTGGAGCTTCATTTTGTAGCTCAAAATCAGATGCCTTGATTGATGCGTTTTTGAGGGTTTTTGGTTCTATAGAAATGCATGGAAATGCTGGATTTGTGTGTTTTTGAGCATTTTAGTGTTCAAATGAAATAATTAAATGAAAATAAATAATAAAGTAAATAAATAATACAATAAATCTAAAAAATAAATAACATAAATATAAAACCTAACCCTAACCCTAATATTAACCTCTAACCCTAATATTAAACCCTAACCCATAACACTAATATTAACCCCTAACCTAACACCATAAATAAATAAATAATTAATATCTAAATAGACAATAATAACCTTTAAACCCTAATCCTTAACCCCTTACAAAAAAAGTAAATAAATAAGTAATAAAATAAACGTAAAAAAATAAATAATAAATAAAATAGATTAAAAAAACAATCCTTAACCCTAATATTAACCCCTAACCCTAATTATAACCCCTAACCCTAACCCAACAAAATAAATAAGTAATTAGTAAACCCAACCCTTAGCCCCTTACAAAAAAAGCTACAATAAAATAAAATAAATACAAGTAGATGTAAAAAAAAACTGTAAAACGTAGCAAAAATTGATGAAACACATGATATTTTTCTCTATTGGCTAATTAAAAAACACCAACGTTTTAAAACGCTATACACAAACAAAAACACCCGAAAAAAAAACGCTCAAAACCCGACGCTCAAGTGTAAATAAAGCCTAACAGAGGAGCTCAAAAAGAACTAAATTTACCTGAAAACCTAGCACCTAATTAGGAGGGTGCCATATATACAGTACGTGGTTACTGCCTGATAGTTAACCACTTAAGGACCAAGCCTCTTTTTGGCTGTTGTTTACAAGTTAAAATAATTTTTTTTTTTTTTGATAAAAAATTACTTAGACCCCCCCCCAAACATTATATATTTTTTTTAGACACCCTAGAGAATAAAATGGCGGTCATTGAAATACTTTATGTCACACCGTATTTGCGCAGCACTCTTACAAGTACATTTTTTTGGGGAAAAAATACACTTTTTTAATTAAAAAACAAGACAACAGTAAAGTTAGCCCAATTTTTTTCTATATTTTGAAAGATAATATTGCGCCAAGTAAATTGATACCCAACATGTCATGCTTCAAAATTGTGTCCGCTCGTGGAATGGCGGCAAACTTTGGCAATTAAAAATCTCCATCGGCGACGCTTAAAACTTTCTACAGGTTACCAGTTTTGAGTTACAGAGGAGGTCTAGAATTATTGCTCACACTCTAACGATCGCGGCGATACCTCACATGTGTGGTTTGAACATTGTTTTCATATGTGGGTGCGACTTACGTATGCGTTCACTTCTGCACGCGAGCTCGGCGGGACGGGGAGCTTTAATTTTTTTTTTCTTATGTATGTTACTTTTTATTTTTTATTTTTACACTGTCCATTTAATCATTCTTTTGGGGGTGACTTTTATTCCAATTACAAGGCATGTAAGCATCCCTTGTAATAGAAAAAAAGCATGAGAGGACCTCTTTAATGTGAAATCTGGCGTCAAAAAGACCTCAAATCTCACATTTACACTTAAATGCAATAAAATAAAAAAAAATGTCTTTTTTTTTTTAATTTCCCCTTTAAGACCATTGAGGTGAAAGATGTTTGACATTGCTTCCGTCATCCAATGGTATGTAGCCGAGTGGGGGCCATCTTTCTCACTCGACTCCATGCCTCACAGTAGAATGGACCTGATGGTCTCCACCACTACCGACAGCTCCAGTAAGACAACCGGGGGAGCGGCGAGAGAGGGGGCACCTCTCCCACCACAGATAACAGTGAATCTGCCGCATAGACCACTTTTATCTGAACGTGGACCGCCCGCTATTTAAAAAAATACTGGGGTATTCGCTGTCATTAGAGCCGAATTATAGTGACGCCGGGCGGTCGGTAAGTGGGTATGGTCATTTTTACAATGTTACATTGGTCCAGCTTAGAACAATGTAACTACAGTATGTGTATACTATACCTGTGAGATCCCTCTGGAAGCTGGAAATGACGGTAGTAGAAAATACTACTCCAGTGATCTCCACTAGTCTCCTGGTCCCGTGTCAAAGAGCTGCCCGGATGCATTTTTAACCCAGGAGTTCGTCCGCTTGGCACTGCCACCATTCAGAGATTGCTTTGCATTTTCTTAATGAATGCAAAGCACTCTTTGAATGGACAAGCTGCAGAGGTGGGGAGGGGACATCACTAAAATGTTTTAAATGTTTACATTTTTTTTTCCATTTTGAATTTTTAAGCAAAGAGCACTTGAACCGTTAAGGCTCATTTACATGAGCAGTCCTTGCTGTCCTTTCAGAGGGCATGTAATAGGCAGCAGGCATTCACCTAGATAGGGGTGCGTGACAGACCGCCTGGCCCCCAGCCTGGGCGCCTCTGCCAAGATACAGCTTCCTCCACTCTGGAACCAGAAACCAGGTATTATAGCTTAAAATTGCACCCAAGAACTAGACGACACTAGCTTAGGTGCAAATGGAAACTGACTTTATTGTAAATTCACCCAGCATATATATCACACAAAATCAGATAAGAGCTTGATCACATTATCCTAAACAAAGCAAACTTTAAACAGTATTATCATCACTAAATCTAACAGTACATCTAATGAGCAGTTAGCAACTAACAGTAACCTAATTAAACAGTGACCCAAATAACAGTAAGCTAATCAACAGCTAAGCACCTGGACAAGCCTTGATTAGTCAGGTAGTTGACCCCCCAGACAGTCTGGCACCATTATTCAAGAAGACCCAGGGCTGTCCAAATCTCATTAACCAGCTTTCTTTTCACGTCCATCTTCTTACTGACTTTAAAATTGGCAGAGACCATCATGACTTCCTTGACTGTTAAATGTGGTAATGTCATCTTCAATTATATAACAGGACATCTTCCTGAATGCTTGTAGCCGCAAATGCCAGAGCCCATAGTCAGTAGGCAAGAGGCTAACCTGCAGTCCCCTCCAAAAGCCGCTATCCCGGTTGGGTCTGTCACAGGGGGTATCATTTGTGCTTTGTCTCGCAAGTATGTGTACAGCCACTGTGTTGGGTTAAAGAGACAGACAGGGCAGTTGCATGGTCTGCAATGGTGAAGGTTGCCACCTCTTCTGGAAAAAAATACCAGCCTTTAAAAATTAGAAACAAGTCCCACAATTATATAACAGGACACCTTCCTGAATGCTTGTAGCCTCACCTGCCAGGGCCCATAGTCAGTAGACAAGAGGCTAACCTGCAGTGTCCTCCAAAAGCCCCTGTCCCGGTTGGGTCTGTCACAGGGGGCATCATTTTTGCTGTGTCCCGCAAGCATGTGTACAACCACTGTGTTGGGTTAAAGAGACAGGCAGGGCAGTTGCATGGTCTGCAATGGGTAAGGTTGCCAGCGCCACCTCTTCTGGAAAGAAATACCAGCCTTTAAAAATGAATAACAAGCCACAACTGGACAGTAAAAAATGAATATGTTGTTGGAGCCTCCTGAATATCCTATACACACTATATATACAAACTTTCTGAATGCTGGTGTTTGCATAGGACTAGCCATGCTCCTTGCTATCCAATGGGTCACTCAGTCAGTAAGTAGGAAAGTACGAAGGTGAGAATGTGTAGGTATAGGTGGGGTCCATATCTGAAGCTGGGTTCACAGACGACTAGGATTGCCACCTCATCCCTTTAAACCCAAACACATATTAATTACACACGTTCTGTGGCTAATTAAGGTGGTAATTAAACTCACTGCCTTTTCTGCATTAAATTAGCCTCAGAACCTGTGTATTTAATATGTGTTCAGGTGTAAAGGGATGAGGTGTCAACCCTACAGATGGTGCATTGACGAGTGTTATGCCGCACATTGTGGTAACACACCAAAAAAATGGACCTGTACTATTTTGGTAACTCAGCACACCACAAAGCACAGGTTACTGGTGTGCTGCAACACAGGCCCATTGGCAAGATGCTTTGGGATGTTTGGCAGAGCGTTGCCCTGCCAGGGTCTGGAAGGAGGTTGTGACCCAGAATTCTCAACCGGACTGGTTGAGGGGCTCCAGGGAGCTTGTGACATGAAGAGGAAACTGGCTTTTCAGTTTCCTTAGTGTTTTCTAAATTTCTTTTTGTGACCTGGAGCCTGGAGATTTCAAAGTGATCTGGGTGGGATGAAATCTCCAATTCTGGGTCCAAGTATTCAGAACAGCCAGCATACTTATTGGTCAGGTGTGTGCTAGGCTTTTAGTAATAGCCTGACCATGGTCCTGAGCTCCACCCAGGCAGACAGGAGGTCTGGCCGAGGAGTCAGGAGGGCTCCACGTGGGAGCCAGTGCAGCAAGAGGCTGCTAGCTGTGTGCACCAAGTTGGTCGTGAACAGTCTGTAGGAGACAAGGGCCTGAAGTGTAAGGCCAGAGCGGCAGTGCTGCAAGTACAAGCCAGAATGGCTGAATGTTGTTTATGTTGAAGGAGAATAAATGCTGAAAACTCCTGCGAGGGAAACCTGTTTGTGTCTGCTAAACCTTCTTTTAATAAAAATGGGCAAGCAAAACCCTTAAAAAGAAGAAGCAGGGAGTGGTGGAGTCTTTACAGCTCTACATTTGATGCTAGTTCTCACAGGTGCCATTAAGAATGAATAGCACCACAGTGCACCAACATGCAAAATGTGTTAGTGCTCTTTCCCTTAACGCGCATGCGAATGCAGATGTTCCTTCAGAGCAACAGTGTGACCCCATCCTGAAGGTTTTGGATATTTTGGTGGGTCCCAACAGTTGGTCATGGAGGTGGCCAAAGTTGAAGCAAGCTTGCTACATAACATCCTTTTTTGTTTGCTGGGTATGACATTATTGTAGGTTTCCTTTTATCCCTACATTGTTAGAAGTGCGTTGACAGAATAGAGGAGGACTCTTTCAATTACCGTCATAGTTTGTCGTGTTATACAGGTCCGTAGCCACAGCAGCAGCGCAGAGCCCAGAGCAGCGCAGTGCTCGTTCCCTCGAGGGTCTCTGACAAAGTCTGTTTTCCAGCCTGTGAACAACTAAACGTTTTGCTCAGCGATACCCAGCACAAAGTTAATTGGTCAATTTGTTGCTAATTAGACTTAGCTCCAAACTCTGGCCTGTCAGCGGCCCCCCTGAGGACTGATCCGCGGACCCCTACGCTATATAAATAAACCACTTGTAGGCACGCTGAAAAGCCAGCCAGGAATTAACCTGCCAATTATTTTTAATGTGGACTTTAATTCAAATAATACCCAGAAAAGTGTAATAAAACCACTCAGCAGTTTCCAGCGGGATT
This sequence comes from Glandirana rugosa, assembly GCA_018402905.1. Taxonomy (NCBI): domain Eukaryota; kingdom Metazoa; phylum Chordata; class Amphibia; order Anura; family Ranidae; genus Glandirana; species Glandirana rugosa. Next base: position 1,615,352 of record BLSH010433815.1, on the reverse strand, counting down.
GGCGGGCCATTGCGTTTCCCAAGTAACTATACAACGTTTGCAGAGAGCATGTTTTTTGTTATTATTTTTTTTATTGTCATTTTCATTAATATGTGACATTTTAATTATGTTTCTGCATCCTAGCTCCCTAAATACCCACCAGCTCTATAGACAAGGTCAGCTCATGTTAATTATTATTCAATTTTCTTATGTATTGTTTTTTGGGGTTTTTCTTGCAGTCAATTCTAATAGACAACAGTTAGAGTTTTTCAAGTTGTGTTGCGACGGCTTAATTGGGTAGGAAGAAAAGACATCACTTTTCAGCAAGAGGTGAAAATCAGGCTCTGTTATAGGAGGGAGGACACACCTGCTTTATTGTGCTGTCTAAGGGGCTAAGTAGACAATTACAGCAGTACTTCTCTTCGGTGTACCCAAAGACAAGATGGAGCGCTCACCTGAACACTCTTATAATCTGGTGTGGTGCCAGATAGACTCAATCGATAGATGATTGTAATTGCTTGGAAAGCTCCCAAGTGTCTTTGCAAAGTTTGGGAAGTGCAAAAGTGTCAGCAAGCAAAACTACAGCCATGCTTCCCGCATTTTTGTCTTCCAAGGACAGAATTTCCTGCAGTAGAAATAATTGAGATATATAATATAATATGTAGGGCTACCTCAGTAGGAACCGCTGTAAGTTAACCAGCTCCAGTTATTGTAGAAGTAGCCAGGCACAAGGTAGCATTTCACTCATTCTGCCTCATTGTACAGTCTAGGGGGTGTCTTTGAGTAACTTTTTTATTGCTGAAGAACTTGGGATGGGATACAGGGTGATATGGGACACTCCAGCTTCACCAAATATAGGCACGAGGACACTCCACTTTACCAAAGCCATACATGGGTTGAATTCCAAACAAATTTTCTTTTAAAAATCAGAAATTTTGTGTGTTTTGTGATCCAATGGTACCACCGTTGATTTCGAAATTCTACCAACTAAGCCTTCAATTTCACCTCATGTTTCTACAGAAAATAATTTTCGTAGCTGGGAATCTAATTTTCTTTCCAGGATACAGCTCATGCACATTTCCTTTTCAATTATATTTCTAGAAATGATGCTCCCATCATTGATTAGAAATTCATTTGTTTTTCCAAAAATTTCCAACATGTCCAATCATTCAAACTTGATGGCCACACAAAAATCAGCCATTGCTGCAGCCCACTAATGGTGCAAAATTCAAAAGAAAATTCTTAGTCACAATTTTCGTAAGAAAATTCTTTCGGAATTCGGCCTATGTATGGCCTGCTTAAGCCCCTCTCTGAGCAATCTCTATGCAGAGACAAATACGGTTGGCAGAGACTGAGCCCCTTTATAGAAACTATCCCAGGCAGGAATACTACTGGCTTGTCATCCAGGGAATACAGCACACAGTCATTAGAACCAGGATGTTCACAGGATCGCCAGATGCCTCCTTCCAGAATCAACCAGACACTCCCCAGTGAGCTCTCTATACCAGGTTCCCAAGTAAGGGGTCCCTTGATTAGTTTCAAAAGGGATCTTAAGCAGTGGCGGCATGTGAAATTTTAGGATAGGGGGCGCCAGACCCCACCCTTCCTTTTTGACCCCTCCCACATCTCATAAGCCCCACCCCTTATAGATTCCACTCATTGTGTCAGGAGTATACAGCCCAGCATCACCAGATCGGGTATACAGCATGGCCAGATAGGAGTATACAGCCCCACCAGATAGGGGTATGCAGCACCACCAGATAGGTGTATACAGGCATCACCAGATAGGAATATATACAGGCATCGCCAGATAGGGGTATATACAGCATAACCAGATACGGGTATATACAGCATCACCAGATAGAGGAATATACAGACATCACCAGATAGGGGTATATACAGACATCACCAGATAGGGGTATGTACAGCATCACCAGATAGAGATATATACAGGCATCACCAGATGGGGGTATACAGCATCACCAGATAGGGGTATACACAGGTATCATCAGATGGGGGTATACAGCATCACCAGATAGGGGTATATACAGGCATCACCAGATGGGGGTATACAGCATCACAAGATAGGGGTATATACAGGCATCACCAGATGGGGGTATATACAGCATCACCAGATACGGGTATATACAGCATCACCAGATAGAGGTATATACAAGCATCACCAGATAGGGGTATATATAGACATCACCAGATAGGGGTATATACAGACATCACCAGATAGGGGTATATACAGCATCACCAGATAGAGGTATATACAGCATCACCAGATAGGAGTATATACAGGCATCACCAGATGGGGGTAAACAGCATCACCAGATAGGGGTATATACAGGCATTACCAGATGGGGGTATACAGCTTCACCAGATAGGGGTATATACAGGCATCACCAGATGGGGGTATATACAGCATAACCAGATATGGGTATATACAGCATCACCAGATAGAGGTATATACCGGCATCACCAGATAGAGGTATATACAGACATCACCAGATAGGGGTATATACAGCATCACCAGATAGAGGTATATACAGCATCACCAGATAGGGGTATATACAGGCATCACCAGATAGGGGTATATACAGCATCACCAGATAGAGGTATATACAGCATCACCAGATAGGGGTATATACAGGCATCACCAGATGGGGGTATACAGCATTACCAGATAGGGGTATATACAGGCATCACCAGATGGGGGAATACAGCATCACCAGATAGGGGTATATACAGGCATCACTAGATAGGGGTATATACAGGCATCACCAGATAGGGGTATATACAGCATCACCAGATAGGAGTATATACAGGCATCACCAAAGGGGGGTATACAGCATCACCAGATAGGGGTATATACAGGCATCACCAGATGGGGTTATATACAGGCATCACCAGATAGGGGTATATACAGACATCACCAGATAGGGGTATATACAGCATCACCAGATAGAGGTATATACAGGCATCACCAGATGGGGGTATACAGCATCACCAGATAGGGGTATACACAGGTATCATCAGATGGGGGTATACAGCATCACCAGATAGGGGTATATACAGGCATCACCAGATGGGGGTATATACAGCATAACCAGATACGGGTATATACAGCATCACCAGATAGAGGTATATACAGGCATCACCAGATGGGGGAATACAGCATCACCAGATAGGGGTATATACAGGCATCACTAGATAGGGGTATATACAGGCATCACCAGATAGGGGTATATACAGCATCACCAGATAGGGGTATATACAGGCATCACCAGATGGGGGTATACAGCATCACCAGATAGGGGTATATACAGGCATCATCAGATGGGGGTATATACAGGCATCACCAGATAGGGGTATATACAGACATCACCAGATAGGGGTATATACAGCATCACCAGATAGAGGTATATACAGGCATCACCAGATGGGGGTATACAGCATCACCAGATAGGGGTATATACAGGCATCACCAGATGGGGGTATATACAGCATAACCAGATACGGGTATATACAGCATCACCAGATAGAGGTATATACAGGCATCACCAGATAGGGGTATATACAGGCATCACCAGATGGGGGTATACAGCATCACCAGATAGGGGTATATACAGGCATCACTAGATAGGGGTATATACAGGCATCACCAGATAGGGGTATATACAGCATCACCAGATAGGGGTATATACAGGCATCACCAGATAGGGATATATAAACATCACCAGATAGGGGTATATACAGGCATCAACAGATAGGGGTATATATAGCATCACCAGATAGGGGTATATACAGCATCACCAGATAGAGGTATATACAGCATCACCAGATAGGGATATATAAAGGCATCACCAGATGGGGGTATACAGCATCCCCAGATAGGGGTATATACAGCATCACCAGATAGAGTTATATACAGGCATCACCAGATAGGGGTATACAGGCATCACCAGATAAGGGGTATACACAGCATCACCAGATTGGAGTATATACCGTCACCAAATAGTGTGTCACCAGAAAGGAGTATATACCGTCACCAGATAGGAGTATATACTGTCACCAGATAGGAGTATATAGCACCCCCCTGCCGCGGTACTCGCGGCAGTGACAGGAGATCCCCCCAGGGTAGTCAGGACATCAAAGTCCCGCACTTACCCCATCTAGGAAGTGGGCAGAGGTTTGCAGTGAGCCGGAGCGTGCTGTCTGTGTATCCCCCTCCTCCTCCTGCTCCGAGAAAGGCATCCAATAGGATCGCCTGACTCCTCAGCCAATCGGGAAACTGGTAATATACCCGTGCTTCCCGATTGGCTGAGAGGCGATTCAGTGTTACAAAAGCAAATATTCATTTGCTTTTGTAACACACGTGAGTGGGCTCTGCTGCGCCATGCTATGTGCCACAAGCCACTCTTTTTTTAAGCCTGTGGCTCTAATCAGGTGCTTCAAAGAACCCTGATGTTTCTGTAATTCATGCGGCCGGCATCCTAAAGGGGCCGGCCGCATGAATAAGGGGTGGTCGCGGTGGCAATGAAAAGATTCATGCTATGCATGAATCTATCCATTAGCATAGAAGGGGGTGGCGAGGACAGAGGGGGCGGCGCCTGTGTGCCCTTAATGGATGGGCCGTCCCTGATCCTAAGATACACCCCCCCTCAGATGAGTGGATTCCCTCCAGCATGGAGAATAGGAAGACCTTACTGCTCTAAGGCCGGCCATAGATGGAGCGATTTCCTTTCCTGCAACCACGGAAAGTAGCTTAATTCCCCCTTAATTCCCCCCATACTTTCCTGCAACCACGGAACGTATGCCCGACTTTCATCTCAGACTATTTATATGCCTCACCAACCACCTTCTGGGTACACCTCTCCAGGGAGGTGGCAGGAGCACAATAAATATTCACACTTGCTTTGCTCAACCATCTATGTTCCAGAAACCTATGAAAGACAGGGGTGAGTAATCAAACCTGAAGCCTGCAAGATTCAGGACAGCCAAAAGCAATCAACAACTGTTCCACTGATTACAGAGGAACCAAAAAGAACTAAATGTACCTCATATCTGAGTAACCTAACTAGGAGGTTGCTACAACTATAGCTACTTATCTATTTTTTATAAAAAGGTACATGCCCAAACTTTTTGGAGAGGGGAAAACATGGCTAATAGTAGATCTGAAGTTCTTTAGTTGCACAGATCTTCAAGAGACCTAATTTGGCAGGGCCCTCTTGCTTGCCTCTAAAGGTTATTTCAAATTAGCAATACTAAAAGGCGCCAGCTACCAGATTACTAAGATACCATCTGCCATGGCATCAATTCCTTGGCCAAACCAGAAAGACCCCACTCTTTTGCTGTTACCTAGCTAATGATTTAGGTTGTAGAACTTCATCCAGAGAGGTAGTGATGGACATTAGAGAAGGTGAGCTGGTGTTACATGATCCAAAGGCAGTGGTGGTCACCTTTCTTCATAGATGGGGGGAACATGGCTAATGGTAGGTCTGAAGTTTCCAATTAGTGTCACAGCCATGGAGGATAAGTAATTCAAACTAGCAATCCTACAAGTCACCAGCGATAGGATCACTAAGTTATTAGCGTAGCATCACTTTATCATTGGCTAAACCAACAAGATGTCACCCTATTGCTCCTGCTTTGCTTTGTCCTTTTCAAGGTCACTTTGTGTTAAAGCAAAAAAACATAAAAACTCCTGTAGTGTAATAATGTGCTTTATTAAACAACAATGCTGTACATACAAAATATTTATAATGATAGGAAACAAATGCAAGACTGACAGATACAGATACATCACATGCTACCTAAACTGGCTAGTGAATGAGCATGAACAATGGTCTATGTACAATAGGAATACGCTAAAAAGTCACTTAGCTCAGGTTATGGTAGTTTAAGATCTCCATTGGCAACCAGGACCCCAGGTGCTACTCTATGAGCGATTGCAGGAAACCAGGCGCTAGCATCATCCACAGGTGAATCTCCTCCTTTTTGTCTAGTGAAGTCCAATCCGGCCCTGTCCTTCCTTGTGTTGTGGTTATAGAGTACTCCTTTCAGCTTACGTTGCTGTCCTTTTTATAAAGAAGGTTTAACCATTCTCACATGCGTTCCACAAAAGAAAGGTCTAGGAAACCCCTATATATAAAGAAACATTAAAGGGGCGCCACATGCTACCCTAATACATAGTATCCAATAATAGATAGGGAGGACCCCCACCATGCCACTGCCCAATATTTAGAAAAAAGGTTGAAGGAATAAATTCCCCTTAAAGAAAGATAAGGCTTTGTGGGCACAACATGAGGCAGAAAAACTAAATTTAAAAAAATATTGCTTTATTACAAAATGCTAAAATAAACATATATGACAAATACAAACACCCTCTACTGTACAGGGACTCTACAAGATCAACAGATACCCAATTAACCAAACATGGATGCACGGGTCCTTTCAAAATATGACAGAATGCCGTAGGTATGTGAAAAGGAATAGTATTCTGTATATATCAAGGGTTTGGGACCATTTACTCCTCCACGGTTGTTTTGTCAACGTGTTTCGCATCAAATTGCTTCCTCAGGACAAAAAATGGGTAGGTGCTGATATTTAAAAACAAAAGAAAATTACAAGTACGAAATATAAATGTGTATGAATATTATCAATTGTAATATACAATTGATATTATTCATACACATTTATATTTTGTACTTGTAATTTTCTTTTGTTTTTAAATATCAGCACCTACCCATTTTTGTACTGAGGATGCAATTTGATGACCTTGTTGACCTTGTCCAGTAGAGGGTGTTTGTATTTGACATATATGTTTATTTTAGTATTTTGTAATAAAGCTATATTTATTTAAATTTAGTTTTTCTGCCTCATGTGCCCACAAAGCACTGTCTTTCTTTGAGGGTAATTCATTCCTTCATCCTTGTTTCTAGTATCCAATAATATTTGGCAGCACAATTGTGTAGTGGTTAGCACTTTTGCCTGGCAGAAAAAGGGTAGGTGGTTCGAATCCCAACCACAACACCAACTGCCTGGAGTTTGCATGTTCTCCCTGTGCTTGCGTGGGTTTCCTCTGGGTACTTCGGTTTCCTCCCACACTCCAAACACATGCTGGTAGGTTAATTGGATCCTGTCTAAATTGGCCCTAGTACGTGTATGTATGAATGTGAGTTGGGGACCTGAGATTGTAAGCTCCTTGAGGGAAGGGACTGATGTGAATGTAAAATATATGTGTAAAGTGACAGCACTATATAAGTACTTGAAATAAATAAATTGTTATAATATGGACTTTTAAGGTGCCCCAGAAAAAGCACAGCATGTGACATTTAATATATAGGGTATAGCAAAATGTAAGATGTGTGTGTGGGGAAGGTTGTTGCTAGATATATGTGCTAGTGGAGGGTCTCATCCTTAGATCAACGAATAGTATGGCTAAATTCCATAACTCATATTAGAAGAATATACAAAATCTTTATTTATCCAATTAAAGCATTTATATTAAAAACATATGTTTCCTGTATACATTTGTACATTCCTATCCTTGATTATTATCCACCAAATAGATATGGACCATGATGGTTAATTTGAAACAGGCAAGAAGTAATAAAAATAAATTATAAAAAAAAAAACAGGCAAGAAGTAAAGTTGGCGCATTTCGCGGGGTTACCGCTTCCTCAGGACCTCCTGTTTCTTACATATGCATAAGAGGATCATCAAACCCTTTCCAATAAGGTATAAATCTGCAATTATGCAAGCCCGTTGTTCAAATATTATATGTTATAAGCCCGTGGGAGAGTGACCACACCAGAAGTTGATTCTGAGGGTTAACAACTATCACAAGGCATCAGATGTTGCAATGTATCACTTCTAGCGACCTATAGGCAATGGAATGGTGAAAGGAGGCTATGGTGTATTTGTAATAAAGAGCCGGGAAAATGTTAAATGTACCAAATGGAGCGAACAGGAAACGTTGTCAGCCTGACATATGAGGATCACCTCTGCATTTTTTCTTTTCTGCACTCTGAATAAAAAAAACCCGACAATTTAGAAATAATAATATTTTTTACTTTCTGTTATAAAACATATCCAATAAAAAAATGGAAAAAAATGTCTTCATAAATTTAAGCCAATATGTATTCTGCTACATATTTTTGGTAAAAAATATCCCAATAAGTGTATATTGATTGGTTTGTGCAAAAGCCATAGCGTCTGCAAACTATGGGATATTTTTATTTATTTATTTATTTTACTATTAATGGCGGCGATCAGTGACAGTGAGCAGGACTGTGATATTGCGTCAAACATTCTGACACTAAGACCCTTTTCACATTGAGGCACTTTACAGGCGTTATTTAGCTAAAAATAGCGCCTCTTAATTAAACTCAGTGTGTCCTTTCACACTGGGGCGGCTTGCTTGCAGGAGAGTAAACAAACTCCTGCAAGCAGCATTTTTGGGGAGGTGTGGGGTGATGTCATCCAATGGAATGAATGGGCTTTTAACACCTTTTTAACCCCTTCTTAGGGGTTAAAAGCTCCCCACTGCCACCCGAATAGCGGCAGTAAACGCTGCTAAACTAGCGGCACTTTACCACTAACTCTCTGGCGGCCCCAGTGTGAAACGGCTCTTACTGACGCTTTTGACACTTTTTGGGGACCAGTGACACTAATACAATGATCAGGGCTAAAAATATGCACTGTCACTGTACTAATGACACTGGCTGGGAAGGGGTTCAGGGGCAATCAAAGGATTAACTGTGTGCCTAGCCAGTGTTTTGCTAAACTGTGGGAGGTGTTTTTACTAGAGGAAGACATGGATCCTAGTTCCTGCTTTGCGATCTGCCATGTGTACATACATAATATATACGTGATCTGGTGCGCAGGTGCCGCCCTGTAGCAGTATTATATATGCTATGCTATGTGCTATAGGGTGGGCCTGATGTAGTTAATTTTTCTTGCACCCGATTGGGTATTCTTTACAAAGTGAGTAAATTTGTTGGCAGGTCACCAATGGGTCGTAATGGCTGTTCCATCTCTAAGTACTAGTGAATACGAAGATGTCTCCCATGGGACTGTGTTGGCAGCAACAGAAATCACACAATGTAATTGGATAAAAAGTATTTATTTGGTTTAAAACAATTATTATTGTTCTGAAATCATTGGCCCAACGTTGACCATGCATAAGCAGTTAGACTTGGGCCCATGTAGACAATTAAGATTGGAGATAAGACTGTTGTCCCAAAGCATTTCAACCCCTAAACAAGGTCTTCCTCAGGGGATAGAGGGTGGAGACAATCAATAATGGTCAAATTAGTCCACATGAGATGGCCACGAGAAGCAGCGGAGGCAGCCCAGCCCGGGGCACGTTTCCAATCCCAAGGGGGGTCCGAGGCAACAAGGGGGGGTAGGCAATGTATACACGCTAATACTCGTTAGGTAAAGAAATAGAGGGCTGGAAAAACGATTAAGCCAGCGTCCAAGTACTGTGAGATCCATTAAGACACACACAAAAGGCCCAATAAAATTGCCCCTCACACTCTGGACGGACCCTCCTTGGGAGACCAAGATGTCTGGGCTGCAACCAACTTTACAAAGTGAAGCTTTACCACATTTTCTAAGCTTTGGGGAAAAGGAGTGCAACTGCACTTGCAGAATGCACAGTCTATTTTCCTTTAGAAAATTCACCTCATTATATATATATATATATATGTATATATACAGGGAGTGCAGAATTATTAGGCAAGTTGTATTTTTGAGGAATAATTTTATTATTGAACAACAACCATGTTCTCAATGATTCCAAAAACTCATTAATATCAAAGCTGAATATTTTTGGAAGTAGTTTTTAGTTTGTTTTTAGTTGTAGCTATTTTAGGAGGATATCTGTGTGTGCAGGTGACTATTACTGTGCATAATTATTAGGCAACTTAACAAAAAACAAATATATACCCATTTCAATTATTTATTTTCAGCAGTGAAACCAATATAACATCTCAAAATTCACAAATATACATTTCTGACATTCAAAAACAAAACAAAAACAAATCAGTGACCAATATAGCCACCTTTCTTTGCAAGGACACTCAAAAGCCTGCCATCCATGGATTCTGTCAGTGTTTTGATCTGTTCACCATCAACATTGCGTGCAGCAGCAACCACAGCCTCCCAGACACTGTTCAGAGAGGTGTACTGTTTTCCCTCCTTGTAAAT
>BLSH010433815.1:1567102-1584677 GCA_018402905.1 Glandirana rugosa | reverse complement strand
GAAAAAACCTTTCCTTGGCAAAATACTTATTTTTTTTGTTTTTTTTTGGGGGGTGTTTTCAATCGGACTAAAAAAACATGTTACACTTTCTGCTACAATGCGGCTCATTTATCTATGGATTGTACAGTGTGAAATTTTGACGCGTGTGAACACTTTACCGAGGTTTGTCTTGAATTTTTAGAGGTATCTACTACGAAATTTGTAAAAATGTCCAATGTCTCCTCCAGATCACGATCTTAATAACGAGAGCGAGATTGCTAACGCCGCATACATTGGACGCACATAAACTATGATCGGTCAGCAGTTTGGCATGTTCGCCCTGGGCTCTAGATGACCCTGGCACTTGGTGGGTGTGTTAATCAGGGACGTGCAGTGAGGTCAGAGGCTGGTGAGGCACTGGCTAGTATCAAATACACGCAGGTTACATACGCCGCAATCGTTAGAGCGAGAGCAATAATTCTAGCACTAGACCTCCTCTGTAACCTGTAAAAATGTTTAAAGCATCATCTATGGAGATTTTTAAGTTCTGTTTGGAGCCATTTCACAAGTGTGCGCAGTTTTAAAGTGTGACATGTTAGGTATCTATTTACTCGGCGTAACATCGTCTTTCACATTGTACAAAAAAATCAGGCTAACTTTTGTGGGGGGTTTTTTTTTGTTTTTTTTATTCATAAAACGGTTCCTTTCCAAAAAAGTTTGAAAAATTGCTGCGCAAATACCGTGTGACATAAAAAGTTGCAACGAACCCCATTTTATTCCCTAGGGTGTCTGCTAAAACAATATATATAATGTTTGGGGGTTCTGAGTCATTTTCTAGCAAAAGAATGATGATGTTTACATGTAGGAGAGAATATATAATGTGTAATAGTCTTGCGCTATGGTGTGGGATAATATGCAGGTGTGCTAATACAAGTGCTAAACAACAGGTGAATGATACAGATTGTAATAAAGTGCACACACACACAATCACAAATTGCTGATGAGCTGCTGATATGAAAAAGTCCTGTAAAACTGCAGCGAAAATTGAGCCTCACATCAGTGGGCGTGCACAAATAAATAATCAGTGTGCTTAATTAACATAACTCAATTTTGGAAAAACTGGTGCAGTCCCAGCATGAAAAAAACAGGTGATAGAAAAAAAAAATCCCCTGATGAAGTCATGTGATGTGACGATACGCATTGGGATTGGTCCACTAGCAGACAGGACGTGATGCAGTAGGACGGTGGATTTTTGCACTGTTTTAAAATTTTTAATGTGAGTGTTTATTATTGAGATCTTAATAAATAGCGTTTTTATTATAAATGATAAGACACTATTTTGGGTATTCCTTTCCTTCCCCTCTTACCATAGGTGTGTGCAGCCTATTGCATTAGAGTGTGCACCACAAGAGATAGGTGTCAGTAGTTTATTTTTATTTTTACAATATTATATCTTTTCTTTTTCCATTTTTTTTAGGAGCCCTGCTGGGGGGCTTTGGTGAAATATCAGGAGTCTAAACAGACCCCTGATGTCTCACTTTCGAGACAGAGAAAGAGACTGAGAACAGAGATTCCCCAGTCCCTTTCTCTGCAGCCAGGCAGCAGGGGGAATCTGTACAGTACAGGATGATTAGGGTGTGCCCAGGCACACCTGCCACCCTATGTGCGCACGCCTATGCCTCTTACCCTGCATGGGAGCACTATATGAGGATTGTGTAGGATACAGCCACCATCAGAGACTGATATCCGGCCTACCACCATTCACAACCTAACAGGACTGGAGATTGGGAGTAGCATCTAGGAGTGACCAGGAGGAGTTGATTGCGGGTCTGTGTACCCACTCATGCTCTTACCCCACAGCACTAAGGTGAGAGGCCACCCTGCACAGGGGTGTTTGCACTGTGGAAGAAGTGACACCTCTGCCATTTTTATTTACACTGAGTAGCATAAGAATTTTATTTTCTTTCTATCACCTGTTTTTTTCATGCTGGGACTGCACCAGTTTTTCCAAAATGGAGTTATGTTAATTAAGCACACTGATTATTTATTTGTGCACGCCCACTGATGTGACGCTCAATTTTCACCGCAGTTTTACAGGACTTTTTCATATCAGCAGCTCATCAGCAATTTGTGATTGTGTGTGTGTGGACTTTATTATAATCTGTATCATTTACCTGTTGTTTAGCACTTGTATTAGCATCCCTGCATATTATCCCACACCATAGCGCAACACTATTACACATTATATATTCACTTACCTGGGCACTGATTCACCCCTAGGTGTTTGCAGCAGTGGGTCACAGTATTTATTTGTGTCCATTCACCTCTGTGGAAGCACGCGGGAGCACCCTATACACATGTTGGAGATAAGTGTCAAAATTGGCCTGGGTGGAAAGGGGTTAATTACCATAAGTAAGTAATACATAAATAATTATTATATATTGTTTAAAGGTCATTTACTATATTTTCTAAAACTGTATGCAAGCAGGTGGCTTAATGGACAAATTACTGAAGTTTAAAGTTATAACTTCAACCCAGAAATTTCACAGTAAATAGATAAATAATAAATGATTATGTTATAACATATAGCATAATAATATGTGATTTAGCTTGATTAAAACAGTACCTATTCTGCAGCAGCAGATTCTCATTCTCCTTCTTTACTGTGTGAGAAAAACATGGGATTATGGGTAAACCTTATACAAATAATCCCATGTTTTTTCCTTGTAGTTAAGAGGGCTGAGCTGGAATGGAGTATTTGTCTTTTAGACACGCCCCCTTTTATGACACTGCAGTGAGAGGAGAGCCTCCACTGCAGCATTTTTATTGGACAGCTTGGGCCACTGGTGCTTTACCATTGGTCCAAGGCTCCAAACTGTCCATTGAGCTCAGTGCCTCTGACAAGAAGTGAGGAGAGGCACTGTGAGCTCATCCTCTCAGTCTGCTGCAAACATAGTGGCAGCTGTGCAAAGAAACCAATCAGCTTTCAGGTTTTATTGCCAAAACTTAAATGAACAAGCTGAAGTTAGAAGCTGATTGGCTACCATGCATGGCTGCACCAGATTTTGCACTCTTCAGGTTTAGTAAATCAAGTCCGGTGTGTCAGCTTGTATTTAAACTGGCCGCTCTATATGTAGCTTCTGACAGGCTGTGCAAGGAGCCTTGTATCTCCGGAACTATAGATAATAGGAGCAGTGGTGGCGTTGGATTTCAGCTACCTACCCCCAAAATTTGAGGTCTATGTGACCACAGGTCGCCGAGCTGCGACCCTTGAAGCTTGATCGTTTTTTTTTTATGTTCATGGCACGGCTTTGCCTCGCCTGCCTCCCCTGACTGCATGTCCCTGGTGTTAATCTATGTAATATTGTAATTGTCAGAATCAATTACAGTATTAAAAAATAATCATTAATAAATAGCAGCAGAGCACCAGATAAAGGCCTTATATGTAAGTGGTATAAACATACTTAGAAAGATTTCCCTTTAATACAAAAAGCGTAGCCAGTGACAGTGTTTATTGCTATTTATACATTTTGAATGAGAAACTGGCCACAGTAGCTCTCTTGCTCTCTGCCGTATTTATGTGCCGTTATTGGTCGTAGCGCACAGTCTCAGCAGCTCTCGGTTCCACAATACATTAATTTTTCACCATCTAAGTGGAGTGCTGTGAACTGAAAATCAATGCGGTGCACTGCGTGATTAAAACTGCATATTTCATCGTACTGTTAAGATAACACACGCTTGGCAAATGTATTTTTAATGCGTGATATTTAGATGAGGTTTAGGCGGCTGACATGACCATAAAAATACATGCATATTTTTTAAAAATATATTTACACAGCTTCTTGATTACAAATGATACAGTTAGGAGGGGTTCATGCTGTGTGTTCAGGCGCCATGACACCCTGCGCAGTGCTTACTCACAGGGGATGGCAGGGATAAAGGAAAATCAGATGCTTTTTTAACCTCATCACTGTAAGATTCTTACATGACAAATCATGGGAAACTTTTTGTTTTGCATTTAAAGTGTAAGTTTTCCTTTTCAGAAAAGATTACAAGGTGAAATAATACCATATACCCTCACCACCCCCCCCCCCCCTCCAACATGGATCCCCTCTGTACCTTCTCCGGGAGTGCTGAGCTGTCAGTGCCCACGCAGCCGGTGAAGCGGTCCGGGGATGCTGAGCTGTCAGTGCCCATGCACTCTGTGAAGCAGTCTGGGGTTGCTGATGCTGAGCTGTCAGTGCCCACAATCTGGTGTATTGGTCTGGGATGCTGGGCTGCCAGTGCCCACATACGGCTGAAGCGGTCATGGAATGCTGAGCTGTCAGTGCCCACGCAACCGGTGTATTGGTCCTGGGATGCCTGAGCTGTCAGTGCCTACACAGTGGGGGAAGCGGTCTGGGGATGCTGAGCTGTCAGTGCCCATACACTGCTGAAGCAGTCCTGGAATGCTGAGCTGTCAGTGCCTACACACTGCTGAAGCGGTCCTGGAATGCCGAGCTGTTAGTGCCCGCACACTGCTGAAGTGGTCCTGGAATGCTGAGCTGTCAATGCCCACGCACTGCTGAAGCGGTCCTGGCATGCTGAGCAGTCAGTGCCCATGCAGCTGGTGAAGCAGTCTGGGGATGCTGAGCTGTCAGTGCCCACACACTGCTGAAGCAGTCCTGGAATGCTGAGCTGTCAGTGCCCACACACTGCTGAAGCGGTCCTGGAATGCTGAGCTGTCAGTGCCCACGCACTGCTGAAGCGGTCCAGGGATGCTGAGCAGTCAGTGCCCATGCAGCTGGTGAAGCAGTCTGGGGATGCTGAGCTGTCAGTGCCCACGCACTGCTGAAGCGGTCCTGGGATGCTGAGCAGTCAGTGCCCGTGCAGCTGGTGAAGCAGTCTGGGGATGCTGAGCTGTCAGTGCCCACACACTGCTGAAGCAGTCCTGGAATGCTGAGCTGTCAGTGCCCACACACTGCTGAAGCGGTCCTGGAATGCTGAGCTGTCAGTGCCCACGCAGCCGGTGTATTGGTCCGGGAATGCTGAGCTGTCAGTGCCCACGCATCGGGTCAAACAGTCTGGGGATGCTGAGCTGTCAGTGCCCACACACTGCTGAAGCAGTCCTGGAATACTGAGCTGTTAGTGCCCATGCACTGCTGAAGTGGTCCTGGGATGCTGAGCAGTCAGTGCCCATGCAGCTGGTGAAGCAGTCCGAGGATGCTGAGCTGTCAGTGCCCATGCAGCCGGTGAAGCAGTCTGGGGATGCTGAGCTGTCAGTGCCCACATACGGCTGAAGCGGTCCTAGAAAGCTAAGCTGTCAGTGCCAACGCAGCCAGTGTATTGGTCTAGGGATGCTGAGCTGTCAGTGACCACACAGCTGGTGAAGCGGTCTGGGGATGCTGAGCTGTCAGTGCCCACACATGGCCGAAGAAGTTCTGAGATGCTGAGCTGTCAGTGCCCACGCAGCCGGTGTATTGGTCTGGGGATGCTGAGCTGTCAGTGGCCAAGCAATGCTGAAGCGGTCCTGGGATGCTGAGCTGTCAGTGCCCACGCAGCCGGTGTGGCGGTCCAGGTATTTGAAATTCCCACTCTTCTCCCTTGCTTCCTGTAGGGCAAGTACCGTAGTTTGCCGCCATTCCACAAGTGTGGGCAGTTTTAAAGCATGACATGTTAGGTATCTATTTACTCAGCGTAATATCATCTTTCACATTACATAAAAAAAATGGAGTAACTATTGTGTTTTGTTTTTGTTTTAATTTATTAAAGTGTATTTTTTCCCATAAAAAATTGCATTTGAAAGACCACTGCACATATAAAGTGTGACAAAAAATATGGCAACAACCGCCATTTTATTCTCTAGGGTCTCTGCTAAAAAAACTATATATAATGTTTTGGGGTTCTAAGTAATTTTCCAGCAAAAAATACTGATTTTTTTCAGCAAGTGGTTAAACTCCATTATGAAAAGTGTTAACATTGTCTCTAATGCTTTTAATGCAACCTAAAAAGAAACTCTGTCTTTTGAAGAGCTCTACTGTATAGTATAAATCCTCTGAATATACCTGTCTGTGGTGACCGTGTGTGTTACAGACATTTATTCTAAAATCATAGTTGGTATTGCTAAGATTGTGCGTTTCCTCTGCCAAAAGGTGGTGGTGGTAGCTTAAAGGGTTAATTGCTTAACTAACGTAGCCCAGTAACAATCACTCTGTTGGCACCTAGATTGGGTCCCGCAAGCTGGGAAATCTTTGTGCCGGGTGCAGCTGAGAGTGGCATTGTTATGTAAGTGATAGCGTGGTTTGATTGGCCAGTCCTTTGTCACAAGTTGGTGTGAAGGGTAGGGGCGAGTACCGTTTTCTATTGACTCAGAAACCAAAGCTTGGAAGCAAGCCTGCAAGAGTTCCCCTATACCAAGTGGCTTGCTATGGGGGCAGTCGGTGGGGCGGGGGGGGGCCAGGAGTGCCATTGGGGGACCTGAGAAGAGGAGCATCGGGGGCCACATAACACAATATTTCCAATGCAGCATCACATCTTCACAGAATCAATGACAGAGTCTCCATGTCTATTGACTGCCAGCTTCGGTGACCTAGTGGGTCCAGTCCATTGAACTCCCTGACACCCTATATACTGTATAGTAGGGGCCTTAGATCTAGTCCAGAGGTCTTTAAACTTTCTAAATAAAGGGCCAGTTTACTGTCCTCCAGACTTTTAGGGGGCAGGACTATGGCTATTGGGAGTAGAAAAGGTCCCGATGTCAGTGAAAAAAGACAATGCCCCATCTTTGGTGCAGTGGAAGGAATTGTGCCCTATCGTTGGTTTCATTGGAAAGAATTGTGCCCTATCTTTGGTATCATTGGAAAGAATTGTGCCCTATCATTTGTGTCATTGAGAGGAATTTTTTCCCATTATTGGTGTCATTGGGAGAAATTGCGACCCTCTCGTTGGGGTCAATGGGGGGGAATTATGCCCCATTGTTCCATTGTAGGTATCAGTGGATGAAATAGTGCCCCAAAGGCGAGATAAAAGCAAGCAAAGGGCCACATATGGCTCCCGGGCCTCAGTTTGGAGACCACTGATCTAGTCAAATCATTTGGCTAAATTGTTTACAATATTGTTAGTTGGATTAATATTGACACCCAGTTCTGGCCCTACCCAGAATTTGCAAAAAAAACCTGGGACAATTTCCTGCCCAACCCAAATACACCCACATCCAATATAGGCACACCCAGCAGCGCTGGGACAAGGTCATCTAGAGCCCAGGGTGAACATGCCAAACTGCTCCCCCCCAAGATGCATGAGCATTCTGCATTTGAACTAATCTGCATGCTTTCCCTCTAAGCACAAATTCTTCCTCTCCCTAGTGCAAATCCACTTCCCTTGCTGAAATCCCCCAAGCACAAATGCCCCCCCCCCCCCAATAAATCACCTCTCCTAGCACATATACTCTGCTTTCAAGTCCCTCAAAGTTCCTCTCTGAGTACACAACCTCCCCCCCCACTCCAAATACCCACACCCAGCAAAACCCCCCCCCCCCATCTCTCTCCTAGGACAACCCCCCCGCCCCACACACACACACACACACATAAATGTCATCCCTACTTGCACAAATCCCCCAACAAAATTTCCCTTCCTAGCACATCTCCCCTTACCCCCTCTACCATATCATCTCTTCTAGCAAAACCCTCCAAATCTCCCCTACTAGCACAAATTCTTTTCTCATTGTGACAGACTCACCTGGGACAGAGGCTTTTGGAGGGGACTGCAAGGTAGCCTCTTGCCTACTGACTATGGGCCCTGCTTTTTAAGGGAGCACTGGTCTTTGGGAGGTGTGTGCATGGAGGACCCCTGGAGTAATGTTACTTTGGATTCCAATCCATGTCTCCCCAAAACACACAAACCCTGGGAATCTAGGCCCGGGATCCATGTTTATGGCCTAGATGCCCCATTACCAACAATGACTGATTCACACTGAGACTCAGAGCAGATGTTAATATCATCACCTCGTGCCACCTTTCTGATGTCTCTGTGTTTAATGTAAGTAAGTCTCTCCCATGGTGTGCCTCCTAAATGTCTTTCATCCATTTTTAATTGTGCTAATTAACTCACCTATTGTTTCTGTCTGCTAGCAAACTATTGTGGGATGTTATGTTTTTATACTTATGATAATGTGTAATGTACTTTGTATCCAGGGTGGAGGGGCTTGGTGCCGAATAGTCTGGGTGGGCACTGAGTCACCCAAGTGGCTAGTTGTTTAATGAACTTAATGTTTATAGTATATGTTGGCTGTTAATATGTATTAAGCTCAGTATAATGTATATTTAAATACAGGTACCTACATCCCAATTTGTACTACACAAAAAATACCATCGGAGAGGATGGGACAAAGAAGAAAAGGGGGCTACGGGATTTAAATGGTACCGAAGATAGGCTCACAACTCTATTTTATATAAAAAACATACAAATTTTATTAAATTCATGACATACAACAATATTGTTTAAAAATCGCAGATGTGCATATCCATCCCCAAGGGGGAATCATAAATTCACGTTCACACAGTCAGTTGATACGTGCTTCCCGACATGTTTCGCGGTTTAACCGCTTCTTCTGGAGAATGCACAATATCTAGTATGAACTAGAATAAATAATATATATTAATTTCAATTCCAATGAAATCATCATATATCAAAACATAAACATAAATGTCTTATAGTAATACCGTAACCATACATACTAGTATATGCATGCATTTTACATTGCCAATCGCCTACCTGTGAGATCTGGTGTGACCAATGAGACTCCCTGGCTAGGGATTGTTCCCCCGGGCAAGCATGGGAGGATATACTGGTAAAACAATAGGTATACAATTTATACCTGGTATGTATCTTTTATAGGTCAATGCTTCTGAATATAAATATTTACGAAAGAGGATTTTGATATCATTATCTGCCAGTAACGCCATAATGATTATTTAAATCATATAGCACATATATCCCTCTTAATTAGGTTCCATCATTTCATGTCGTTATCTAATACAGGTTACTTTTTTCATATCAAAAATTATTGAATCATCATTGTCATTCCATACCTATTAGTTGCTCTTAAAATAAGTGGTTTTGGCGGGTCAGTATTCCATCACAGACAGATACCGAGATGTATTTAAATGGAGCGAAGGCGGTCTGTATACAGCGTATATCATACATTTATTGTTATATCCCCATAGGACCTAAATACCAAAGAAGGGAGCATGTATTAAGAATGCTTCTATATATATTTTTGTATTCACAGTGCACAACAGCATATATGTTTTCCTGCATGTGCGTATAAACAGGCTAATAATATACAGATAAAATTACAGATCGAATTAAGAATACTTACTGCTGAGATTAGTTGTAAGAGTAATATATATGGACTTGTGTGTTAAGGATCTATACAGGTTCCTATTGGTGAGCTATAAAAATATATATGAAACATGAGATTTAAATCGGCGGTGTCGGGGGTGTGTCCAAGATGGCGCTGGGAGCAGACATTCTTTAGCAGAGCTCCTCAGTCCGGCGATTGAATCCTTTATTTATCCTGCTGTGGGACACCTGGCTAATGCTTGGTAAACGCTAATTTGATACCCGCTTCCTCGGTAATCCCTGTTGGCGATGAAAAAAGGCAACCGATCTGCTCAAAAGAAGTGAAAATCAGTTGCAGTGCACAGGTCGCCGCTTACTGGCCCGCTCACACGTGCGACACGCGCCATGGACTCGCCAGCTCCGCGGCCTCCAGATGGAGCCATACATGCGGGTTCCCCCCACTTTTCGGTGGAGAGAGCTCATCGTATGCCCGCTACCAAGGGTCCGGTGGGATCACCCCCCCGGACCTTTATCTTCAAATTCCTTCACTACAGGGACAGGGATACAGTGCTTAGAGCCGCCCGTTCCCAGGAGGAGGTCAGATATGAGGGTGCGAAGCTGATGTTCTTCCCTGATTATTCCATCGAGACACAAAAACTCAGGAAGTCGTTCGATCAGGTCAGAGCAATGCTCAGGCAAAAAGGCGTTAGATACAGTATGCTGTTCCCTGCAAGATTGAGGGTACAAGACGGCGAACAGATGCAGTTTTTTACATCACCCAGCGCGGATGTTACTTGGGCTGAATCGCTCCGCCACTGAGAACCTATGGAATCTTGCTACTTGATGGTGTGTCGCCTGATCTCCTCCTTCCTCCCCTCCTGGGAAGACTGATTACCTCGGTTTAGCTATTACTGACTTTCCTACTTATGTGGCTGCCTTCCCTAATGTCATCAGGAAAGGTCCATGGAATGTTTGTTTGAGTCTGAGGATTCAACCTCTGTCTGCATTTGCTCCCTCGCACCCTCTCCCAGCATCTGGGAGGTCTCTCTCCCTTGTTCTCCCCTCTAACTCTGCTGTCCCACCGAGTGGGTAACGGATGGCATGGGAGCGTGCGGGGATTGTCTCAACTCTGCACTCCTCGCATGGCCCTGACTATGATATTAGAGTGCTGTAGATATATTACCAGCGGCCACAGTAGGATCGCCCATGCTGGGAGGATGTCGGACACTCGTTGTGGTGTCAGTGCCAGTTTCCTCACCTCTCCTGCTCTTCAGCATGCCCCTACCCGCTGCTGCCCCCCGGACTCCTTCGCTGGCGACTTCACCCACCTGGATGATGACCCTACCGCCCCCCCCCCCCCCTTCCCTCTCCTCTGTCTATTTGACTAACTTTCCTGGAGACAGGCCTATGTTCCTAGGGGGGAGAAGTGCTGGGGGAAGGTGCTGAATGACTTACCATTGTGTGATCATGCCACCTGAACGGAGGGATCCAAGAGGATATCTTATTGTGAACTCCCAGTTTGGGCTGGTACACATGCTGCCATGTGGAAGGTTTTCAGATCCAGGGATGGCCAGTGATATATATCCTTTGGGACATGGGGGTGGGAGGGGATATTTGTCTCCTCACAGGGACTGATGTTCTAATCTTGTTATAATGTATGTTATAAGTCTTTAGTAACTAGGGTTTAAGCTGTGTGCCCCCGGGGCTCCGGGTGAAACAAACTGAGTAATCCTAGCCGGACTACGGCCTGCACTGGGCTTGAAGTGCTCTGATGCAGGCTGAGTGCCTTTGGGTTCTTGCGCCTCCAATGCACAACTATGGTGTGATTTTGGTTTTGTTGGGGATCCAGACCCTCCTCAGTTTTAAGGAGGCGGGTGGGGTGGGGGATTTTGTTTTGGTACGCCCAAGTTCAGGGGCTGTCAGTTTTTTAACTTTAAGTCACTATACACGATGTTGCATGTCTTGAACAGGTATTATGTACACAATATATATACTATTTTTTGGTGCTATCCTGACCCCCAGGAGCTTTCTCTCAAAATTATTCTGGGTGGGGTTTCGACTATGTGGAGTGAGTATGGCATCACTTAAACTTAACCTTGCCAGGGGAGTCAGTGTGCTGGTACTGAAGTCCCTTCCGTTTGCCCTCCTGGACCTAGTCCTGGACCTAGGCGGCAGGCATGTTGTCCTTTATGCTCAGATTTGGGGGCAACCTTGGATTATTGTTGGGCTGTATGTACCGCCGCCAGCCTCATTATCACTACTTCACCAGATTGTCTCCAAGACTGCGCAATTCCTGACTGATAGAATTGTAATGCTAGGAGACTTTAATCTGGCCCCGAATCCAGAGATGGATAGATTTAACCCTGGCCATAATCCTCATCAGGGACTGGACACATGGGCCCAGACTTATGGACTCACTGATGCTTGGCGTTGGAGACATCCCACAACCAAAGCCTTCACTTGCCATTCGGCAACGCATAGGGCATTCTCGCGCATAGATCTTGCCTATGTGACGGGATCAGTTTTAAATGGAGTGAAGGGCATTGAGATTCTTCCTAGAGGTGTCTCCGACCATGCCCCACTTTCACTTACCCTAGATCTCCAGCGGGCTCAGGTAGACTCCCTGTGGCGTCTGTCCAGGTATTGGATTTCGGACTTGTAGGTGGAACCAAGGTTTAAGGTAGAGATGACTGGATATTGGGAGACCAATCAGGGATCTGCGGATCCCAACATTGTGTGGGGTGCCTTTAAGGCACATACTAGAGGTCAGTATGCGTCCATTATTACTAAAGTCCGTAAGGAACGTAAAGCGGAACTCACTAGAGCTGAAGCTGACTCAATTAGGCAGGAAGCCCTCTATATCCGGACGAAAGATCCTGACCATTACTCTACCCTCCAGGCGTTGACAAAACAAGTACTTTTACTGCGGACTGAATTGACCCAAAAAAACTGCTTCACCAAACCCAGCGAATCTTTAAACAAGGGGAACGTATGGGCCGTCTCCTCGCCTGGCTGTCTTGGGAACGGGCGGGGGTCACATCTATAGCCCAAATCCAAGACGATAGGGGCACACTAGTCTCTGACCCTGCTGAAGTCAACTGCTGTTTCATGGAATACTACAAGTCGCTCTATTGCTCCCGGGTAACTTATGAGAAAGAAGACTTTGTTAGATACTTAGACTCAGTAGATATCCCCCGACTGACTGCTTCCTATGCCAATAAATTACATGGCCCTATCACGTCGGAGGAGATTTGTAAAGCTATAAAAGCCATGCAGACAGGGAAGACACCGGGCTCCGATGGTATTCCGATTGAATTTTACACGTTATATCAGGAAGACCTGGCTCTCAGACTTCAAAACACACTGGCCCACTCTTTGACTCTGGAGGAGTTGCCCGACTCTATGAGTGAAGCGGTCAAAGTAGTTATACCAAAGCCAGGGAAAGACCTCTCGCAGTGTTCATCTTATCGTCCTATCTCCCTGCTCAATGTGGATGCAAAGCTCTTGGCCAAAGTCTTGGCTAACAGGCTTAATACTGTCATAACGGCCCTGGTCCATCCAGACCAGACCGGTTTCATGCCCGAGAGGGGGACTGATATTAACATAAGGAGACTACACACTCACATAGCCCTGGCGTCTTCTGACAATCCCGGAGTTGTGGCCTCTCTCGATGCGGAGAAGGCCTTCGACTCTGTGGAGTGGAGTTATTTATGGGAGGTTTTGGCAAGGTTCGGATTTGGGCCCCGTTTCCTGACCTGCTCATCCGACAGCGCGGGTTCGTACGAACGGGAACCTGTCAGCGGCGTTCCCTCTTGAAAGGGGCACTCGTCAGGGGTGCCCGCTCTCTCCTGGACTTTTCGCCCTGGTCTTAGAGCCCTTGGCTATTTTGCTCCGTTCGGCGGACTCGGTGGCTGGCATTAGAGTGGGCCCCCTGACGGAAAAATTATCTATACACTGATGATGCCCTGCTATACCTTGCGGATGCGAACACCTCACTATGCTCGGCGTTAGAAATTTTCGGGAAATTTGCCACCTATTCCGGCATACACATTAATTGGGACAAATCTGTTCTGTTCCCCCTACACCCTTCGGTCCCCCCAGGTGGATACGCTTACCCCCTTACGTTGGGTGGGTGAATTCACCTACTTAGGAATCAAAATCACTGCTAAACTGTCAGAATATGTGGGGGAAAACCTGCACCCAGTGCTTGCGCAGTTTACAAAAAAGTGTACCGCCTGGAGGGCCCTTCCGCTCTCCCCGGTTGGGCGGGCCAACCTGGTAAAAATGGTGTATCTACCAAAGCTCTTATACTTCTTCAGAAACACACCGATTCATATCCCGATATCTCTTTTCCGGAGACTTGAGAGCTTGGTGGTAGCCTTTATTTGGGCTGGGAAGACGCCAAGAGTGGCCAAATGCATACTATCTGCCACTTTCGTCTGGAGGTTTGGCCCTACCCAATTTTTTGATATTGGGCGGCGGTTCTTGTGACTGTTCACTGTTGGTTCTCCCAGCCCAAATCTAACCCTGCGGTAAACTTGGAAGCAGCAGTCGTGGGTTCCTATGCTGCTCTGTCAAATTTGGTGTTTAGAGGGAAAAGAGCCCCATACACGCTGACGGGACCAATGAAGGCGACAATTACGGTTTGGGAACGCGCTAGGAAATCAGGGACAATACTGTCTTGCCACATACACCACTTTGGGGTAACCCTAATTTACCACACTTTACTCAGATTCCTGACCCGGCTGCCTGGGCACGAAAGGGTATTGTCAATTTGAAACATATTGTGAGGGACAGCAGACTGGTGCCCTTCCGAGATCTGAGGAACACATTTGCACTCCCACACACTTTCCTCTTCAGGTACTAGCAGCTCAGACACGCTTACCAGGCCCAGTTCCCAAGCTGTATTATCTTGGAATCAGATTCCGTCGAAAGGTTATTGACGTCGGCACAATGGGCAAGCCTCTATCTTCTATTTACTTGTACCTTACAGTTGAACATGACAGTAAACCCAGTAGGTCGAGAGATGGGTGGCGGGCAGATATCCCGGGATTGGCCGACAAGGAATGGGAGGACTGTTTGACGACATTTATTCCTACCATGATCTCGGCCAGGGATAGGTTTATCCAGCTAAAATTTGTACACAGGGCTTATTATACTCCCCAGAGGCTGGCTGGCATATACCTGTCTCTGAGCCCGCAGTGCACTCACTGTCTGACGGGTGTAAGAGATTTCCTCCACGTGGTCTGGGCATGCCCTCGGCTGAGGGCGTACTGGACGGATGTGGCTGAGACTCTCTCTGATGTGAATGCGGTAGACTTGCCCCTAGACCCTATGATCATGCTACTAAGCTACGTTAAATTATGCATTGCCTACGCTCTCTATTACGCTCGAAGGGAGATCCTGCTTAGATGGAAGGTCAGGGAAACCCCCGCCAAAGGCTCATGGGTACAAGCGGTTAACAAGGCCCTACCCCTATATAGATTAACTTATGAAAACAGAAATTGCCCCCACAAATTCCATAAAATATGGGATGGATGGATTGAGAAATGTTCCTAGGGGGTCTGAACTTATTGCCAACCCCCCCCTTTTTTTTTTTTTCTTTCTTTCTCCTCCTCCCCACTGACCTACTGGAGACGGAGGGTCGGGATTTATTTAGTACTTCCTCGGTACTTAGTATTGGAGTTTGTATGCTCTTCTTACCTGTCTTTATTGATGATTAATTTGTAATGCTGCTGATATCTGTGTATTTGTTGCCTGCCAATCTTGCCATGTAACTTGTGTATTTGGATTCTTGATTGACTTAATTAATTATAAAACCTTTACTGTTAAAAAAAAAAAAAAAAATTGGCGGTGTCGATCGCCTACATTTCTCCATATCCTTTAAATCCCCATCGCATAGGGATAATTACCTTAGCATATGGTTAGCAAGGGCAAACTAATTCTGTGCCTCTTAATCCTCAGCCTCATGATAGAGACAGTTAGCCTGTAATACATCCCACCCAGGTATTATGATATTAGCATTCAGACCAATAGCATAATCAAAATGTCCTCCATCCCGATATATTGCTGTGAAACCATACCTTAACACGCCTCCAGTGCCTGTACCTCCTGCAACGCCATCAGTGTTAGTGGCGATGCATGCCGCCTTTTATACCCTCCAACCGAGTGGCATTTAGCGCGGCCCGGCCCCCCGCTAATTACGTCATCTCGGCTCGACTGTCCACCCAACGTGTCCCATTGGGGCAGTGCGTCGCCATCGTAGCAGTTTTACAGGGATACGGTGGGACGCTGACTCAACAGCACCACTATCGCCAGTGGATGGAGGTGGAATGACATATCAGGTTGCCTAGGAATGACTAATCACTCCAGGGATTCCTGCCGGATGGAGATATGCCGATAGCCCTGAATGCTGCGGCACACAGAGATTGCCAAATCTTTGCTAGGACAGTCACATGCCCACCCTGGAACAATTGCCTGGTCCCACTCAATGGTCCTTAACAGCAGACTAGACAGGTATTGTTAGGCATGCACGTGCATACAATTCTACACTTACAGATTATCATGTGATAATACAAAAAATAATAAAAATTCAAATTAATAACTAAATACACGATACATAATACAGTCAGAGTGTCCAGTTTACCATTGTATTGTGTCTGGGCTCAATGACTGCGTTCACAAACCTTAATTATAAATGCCAATTGTAGATTCCCTGTCATTAGTGATATATAAATATCATTCATTAGAGAAAAAAAGAAAAGAACAAGAGGAACATTTGTCTCGCTGTATCCGAGTACCGGTAAACAGGAGAACATGCATGGTTTCACGTAGGCTAATAGGGCCCATGGAGAACATCAAACACCACCTAGTGGTTGTCACCATTCACTAGTCATTATCTAAACCAGAACGGCCAACATTATCCCATGTGATTTTTTTCACAAAAAATGCTTATAGGTATGCATTTCATTTAACCCTGGAGGGGTCGTCGCGTTCAGACGTTCTATCCAGAATGTCTCTTTCTGTAGGATGCGTTTTTCCCAGTTTCCACCCCTAGGGTCCTCTGGGACCACCTCTAGTACGCTGAATGATAACACAGAATTGTCAAATCTGTGGCATAGCCCAATGTGTCTAGTTACTGGAGAGAGGATTTTTCCATTACAGGAGTAATATATGTGGTCTCCAATTCTTTTACCAAAGGCTCTAATTGTTTTGCCCACATAAAATGCTGAGCAGCGGCATTTCATTAGGTAAACAATTCCTCTAGTCGTACAGTCAGCATATTGGTGCATTCAGTATATTTGCTCATTAGGGAGAAAAATGGTTGAACCCTCTGTTACCCAAAGGCACTTGGGACAATTGCCACACCTAAATGTACCGTGAGGGAGTATAGATTTCTCACCAGTTGGTGGGTAGTGGCTTGAAACTAGGGTGTCGCGCAGGGATGTTGCTCGCCTGAAGACCAGTTCTGGATGAGGTTTAACATATTTTCCTATCGTGTAATCCTGAGTTAGGCGATGCCAATGTTTCCCAAACACAGCTCTGAGCTGATCTTGATGGGCCGAATATCTTGTAATCATTTTAACTGTTGGTTCGTTGGTATCTTTTTTACTTTTGAATAGAAGCAAAGTTCTCGTCTGCTTTATAACCCTAATATATGCCTTTCTTAAAGTAGATTTAGAATAGCCTCTGGCTAATAGTCTTTCCTTTAACTGGAGTGCCTGTATCCAAAAATTCTGTTCATGCGTGCAGTTCCTCCGCACCCTTAGGTATTGAGCATACGGTATACTATTTTTTAAGGATATTGGATATGTTGGCTGTTGTTTAGCTATCTTAATTATATTTCTATTTACAGTTTACATTGTTAAGGTAATATGATCAGGAGGGGATGTCCTCCTGTGGGGTATAAAGTATGTGTCTGAGTTTCAATAAACAGTCATTCCTTTGGAGTTTACCCCACATCTTGTCTGTGTGCGATGTTTGGGGTAAAAAGGGCTGGTATTAGCTCCGTCAGCACGGAACTGTTTTGAGGGCAGGAGGCACTGGTTGGCGGAAGGAAGAACCTAGTCGGGGTGCCAAGTGGTTCCGTCACACCCCCATCCCTCTTCCAACACAAGTCCCCCTAAAACACCATTACACGCATGTCCCCCCCCCCCCAAAAAAAGTCCCCTCCTAGAACAATCCTTACGCCCGGCTTCCCCCCAAAATCCCCCTCGCAACACAAATCTTCTCCCCCCAATCTCCTTGTGGTGCCCCCTCACCTCACATGATACCA
>BLSH010433815.1:1539555-1562530 GCA_018402905.1 Glandirana rugosa | reverse complement strand
TTTTTTTTTTTTTTGTGGACGTTCTGTTTCCGTATTACTCGATCATACATAGTGTATGATCGAGTAATACTTTATGAATGGAATCTAGTTTCGACAACATCGCCAGGGGCTCGTGACGACACTGGCTGTAGTACAACTCACACAGAAGAAGGCCCTAGCGCCCGAGGCCGGTTAGTGTCGCGCCCGAGGTCGCGACACTAACCGACCTCGGCGCGACTACAGTGAGGACGCGTACCCTCGGCAGTAAATCCTGTGTGAATCCGGGGAAAGTGTGACCCCGACCGCCCGCCATCGCCATTTAGGGGCGATCAGAGTCGCCCCTAAATCGCGACAATATCTCCGCGATGCCGCGGCGATACGTCCGCCCACGCCCCGTGAAAATTGGGGGGGTGTTGCCGCCTGCATAGCGGCGCCGTAGCGCCTCTATAACAGCGCTAAATCCCCGCTGAGACTAGCGGGGATTTACCGCTACCGCCCGCCAGCCCCAGTGTGAAAGGGGCCTAAGTGTGTCCTAAATGACGGCTCCCATGCGCAGGAGTGACATCAGCGCGGCTCCAGCCAATCACAGCGCTGGAGCCCGCGCTGTGATTGGCCGGAGCCCGCGATCCCGGAAGAAGACACACTCAACATGATGTCGGTCACAGCAGTGCTCGGGGACCGCTACAACAGCTTTGATCTAAGGTAAGTATTTCATAATGAGCTAGTATGTGATACATACTAGCTCATTATGCCTTTGTCTTGCAGGTGTTTTTTTTTTTTTTACGTTGTCAACCACGTTAAAGATAGCAGTCATGATATAACCCCCAGCTATGCTGGTAGAAGCCTGTTATTTACAGACTCCTGTTGTTTACAACAATGACCTCTCCTTGAACAAATGGCTTAGTGGACTTCAATAAGATAAAGGAAGGAGCAAAGCAAACTGCTCTCTTAAGCTAACCTATAGTACTTTGGGGATCCTTTGTCATGTATCAAATGTAAAACAAAATATAAAGAAATGAAAGTGAAATACAGTAATCAATGGAATCAGTATGGAAAACATTACCCTTACTAGCCTTTTATCTAGGTAGCAGGTGGGGCCATGGATTTCATTAAACATAGAAAGCATGGTGTAACCCCCAGCTATGCTGAGGCACAGCTGAACCGTGTTGTTTACAGCAATGGCCGCTCCCTGAATATATAGCTTAGTTGGAGGCTTCAGTCAGATACAAAGAGAAGCGAAGCAAGCTGTTCTCTTTAGCTAATCCATCGTGCTTTGGAGATCCTTTGTCATGTATCAAATGTTATTTGTAAAACAAAGACCGTGTGTGTGTAGTGGCTGGTGAGGCACTGGCTAGTATCAGACCCAGATACACGTACACATAGATTATATATAGCACCTTTATTAGTTCTCTAATTAGTTTACTAATTTAACCAACATAAGGAATTGTTTTAGCATATGTGAACGGCGTGCAAACCACACATGTGAGGTATCGTTGCAAACGTTAGAGCGAGAACAATAAGCATTAGATGGCGGAATCTGAACTTCCTGATGACAGCCCCGCTGATTGGCTGAAACGCGTTGGAGTTTGTCCACGTCACAGCGACTTCCACCCATACTACCACCTAAGGGAAACAGCCGAACCGGGCTGCAGAGATGGCGGTTCATGATCCTACTTGCTGATTACCCCAAACAATCACCTGCAGTACACGCCGGGTGCCGGGGATGGTAGGCACCAGAATATGTGAGTGTACCCGTTGCGCAATGAGGTTTTCTCCTGTTATTTTTATTTACATCATTGGGGGGATACAACCATAAGGAGCCAGGCAAACCAACAATTCGTCAGGGGTTAAACCACAAGTGCATTTGACCATACTAGCAATAGGTGGTCCATGTCTAAGGGTGAGTGTACATCTATGTGGGGCACCCAAACTGCACTGTGGAGCACCATACCCTATGTTTAAAGAGCACGAGCACCATATATGCACAGGAATGGGACTCTAATTTTTGTTACCTGATTGTCCGTTGGACAAAGTACTATATGGACTAATCTTGGTGTTATTCCATACTTTATACAGACAGACGATTAATGAACTGTGTGAACTAGATTTGCTGTCTATCTGCATTCTTAGTCGTATAAGAACCAAGTGCAGTGTTTCTTTGTAGTCAAGCATTAGACCCCCTCTGTAACTCTAGACATGTAACCTGTAAAACATTTTTAAAGCGTCACCTATGGAGATTTTTAAGCACTGAAGTTTGGCGCCATTCCAAGAGTGTGCACAATTTTAAAGCGTGACATGTTAGGTATCATTAGTAACATCATCTTTGACATTATACAAAAAAATTGGGCTAACTTCAGTGTTTTTTTTTTTATTCATGAAAAATTTCTGCGCAAATACCGTGTGACATTAAAGGTGCCAACAATCACGATTTTATTCCCTAGGGTGCCTGCTAAAAAATATACACAGCATCTCACAAAAGTGAGTACACCCCTCACATTTTTGTAAATATTTTATTTTATCTTTTCATGTGACAACACTGAAGAAATGACACTTTGCTACAACGTAAAGTAGTGAGTGTCTAAACCGCTGGCAACAAAAGTGAGTACACCCCTAAGTTTAAATTTGCAAATTGGGCCCAAAGTGTCAATATTCTGTGCGCCCACCATTATTTTCCAGCACTGCCTTAACCCTCTTGGGCATGGGGTTCACCAGAGCTTCATAGGTTGCCACTGGAGTCCTCTTCCTCTCCTCCATGATGACCAGTGGTGGCTGGTGTAGGAGGGGCGTTTGGGCGAAGAAATAAAAAAAAAAAAAAGTCAGCCTGCTCCCCTACAGGTGGCGCCGGTACATTGACTTTTTTTTTCGGCTCCTTGGCTGTCACATGACAGCCAAGTAGTGAGCCTATTGGTCAGCCATTAAATGCTGTGTGTGTGCGCTGGACAGGGGCACACACAAAGCCTGACTGGCTGCACTGAGCCTTTGGCTCGGTGTGATTGAATGCAATGGCGGGGGCGGGTCACTGTGGCAAGACACACTTGTCTTTGTACTCCTCACCTGGTTGCCGCCACACACGCCTGACACCATCTGAACCAAATAAGTCTATCTTGGTCTCATCAGACCACAGGACATGGTTCCAGTAATCCATGTCCTTAGTCTGCTTGTCTTCAGCAAACTGTTTGCAGGCTTTCTTGTGCATCATCTTTGGAAGAGGCTTCCTTCTGGGACCACAGCCATGCAGACCATTTTGATGCAGTGTGCGGCGTATGGTCTGAGCACTGACAGGCTGACCCCCCACCCCTTCAACCTCTGCAGCAATGCTGGCAGCACTCATACGTCTATTTCCCAAAGACAACCTCTGGATATGATGCTGAGCATGCGCACTCAACTTCCTTGTTCGACCATGGCGAGGCGCTGTTCTGAGTGGGACCTGTCCTGTTAAACCACTGTATGGTCTTGGCCACCGTTCTGCAGCTCAGTTTCAGGGTCTTGGCAATCTTCTTATAGCCTAGGCCATCTTTATGTAGAGCAACAATTCTTTTTTTCAGATCCTCAGAGAGTTCTTTGCCATAAGGTGCCATGTTGAACTTCCAGTGACCAGTATGAGAGAGTGAGAGTGATGACACCAAATTTAACACACCTGCTCCCCATTTACAACTGAGACCTTGTAACACTAACAGGTCACATGACACCGGGGAGGGAAAATGGCTAATTGGGCCCAATTTGCACATTTTCACTTAGGGGTATACTCACTTTTGTTGCCAGCGGTTTAGACATTAATGGCTGTGTGTTGAGTTATTTTGAGGGGACAGCAAATTTACACTGTTATACAAGCTGTACACTCACTACTTTACATTGTAGCAAAGTGTATTTTCTTCAGTGTTGTCACCTGAAAAGAATAAAATATTTACAAAAATGAGCGTGCTGTGTCTGCAGAGCTTCGGCATGCGGATGAGCACGCTGTCCCCCCTCGTCGATCACCGGGCTGTCAGGGTCACTGTGGGAGCGGGAGTCACATCCGCTGCCACAGTAACCCGCCCCCGCCATTGCATCCAATCACACTGAGTCAAAGGCTCAGTGCTGCCAGTCAGGCTTTGTGTGTGCGCCTGTCCAGCGCACACACACAGCATTTAATGGCTGACCAATAGGCTCACTACTTGGCTGTCATGTGACAGCCAAGGAGCCGGAAAAAAAAAAAGTCAATGTACCGGCGCCATCTGTAGGGGGGCGGGCTGACTTTTTTTTTTTTCTAGCCGGCGAGGAGGCGGCGCCCAAGCGCCCCTCCTACACCAGCCGCCACTGGTCATCATGGAGGAGAGGAAGAGGACTCCAATGGCAACCTGTGAAGCTCTGGTGAACCCCATGCCCAAGAGGGGTAAGGCAGTGCTGAAAAATAATGGTGGGCGCACAAAATATTGACACTTTGGGCCCAATTTGCAAATTTAAACTTAAACATTTGACCAGTGGTGGGGTAGCACTTTGGCTACCTACCTCTCCCCCCAAATTTGGGGTCTCTGTGACCCCAGGTCGCCGAGCTACCACCCTCAAAGCTTGATGTTTTTTTTTTTATGTTCATGGCAGGTTAGTGCCTCTGACCGCAAGCCCCTGGTGTGTATATACAGTGGGTATAAAATGTCTACACACCCCGTTTAAATGTCAGGTGTCTGTGATGTACAAAAATGAGACAAAGATAAATCATTTCCAAACGTTTTCCACCTTTAATGTGCCCTACGAACTGTACAACTCAGTTGAACAACAAACTGAAATATTGTAGTTGAAGGGAAGTAAAAATAAAAAACTAAAATAACATGGTTGCATAAGTGTGCACACCCTTAAACTAATACCTTGTTGAAGCACCTTTTGATTTTATTACAGCACTCAGTCTTTCGGGTATGAGTCAATCAGCATGGCACATCTTGACTTGGCAATATTTGCCCACTCTTCTTTGCAAAAACATTCCAAATCTGTCAGATTGTGAGGGTATCTCCTGTGCACAACCCTCTTCAGATCACCCCACAGATATTCAATCAGGTCTAGGCTCTGGCTGGGCCATTCCAAAACTTTCATCTTCTTCTGGTGAAGCCATTCCTTTGTTGATTTGGATGGATGCTTTGGGTACTGAAAGATGAAGTTCCTCTTCAGTTTCAGCTTTCTAGCAGAAGCCTGAAGGCTTTGTGCCAATATTGACTGGTATTTGGAACTGTACTTAATTCCCTCTACCTTGACTAAGGCCCCTTTTCCAGCTGAAGAAAAGCAGCCCCAAAGCATGATGCTGTCACCACCATGCTTCACGGTGGGTATGGTGCACTTTTGGTGATGTGCAGTGTTGTTTTTGTGCCCAACATATCTTTTGGAACTATGGCCGAAAGCAGAAAGTAAAAAATATTGTTCTTTTTTTTCAAGATTGATGGCCTTTTTTTGTTTATAGCACAAAAAATAAAAGCCGCAGAGGTGATCAAATACCACCAAAAGAAAGCTCTATTTGTGGGGAAAAAAGGGACATCAATTTTAATTGGGTACAATGTTGCATGACCGTGCAATTGTGAGTTAAATTAACGGAGAGCCGTATCGTAAAAAATTGCCTGGTGGTTAAAGTTCATGTGTGTAAAGGCAGGTGTCCCAATACTTTTGGCAATATAGTGTATATAAAGAGGGAAAGAGAGTAACAATTTAAAAGCACATTCAATTTAAAGACAAACTAATAATAAATTAACCGAAAACCCTATAGTTTCCCCTGCAATGTGAATCTGTGACTTTGCCCAGTATGACCAAATTGCAGGTTCACTGCGCTGTTTGCTTAGCAGAATGTCAGCTAATTGTTTCCTATTAAATTAAGTAATTAAGTGACATTAATAAATGTGCCCATTGCCAGAGGAATGTGCTGCCTTTTACATATCTGTAACCCCCTGATAAATGCATCCATCCTCCTACAACCAGCAGCCTCGAGCTACCTATTTTCATTAGAGAACGGCTAAAGGTGAATGGTAATATGCAGCGATGGCAGAAGGGTATTCAGACATCTGTTCCGCCAAGTCTTCTGTATGCTCATCTTCTAGCATGATGCCAGGCACATGGCTGGAAAAAAATTCACATTACCTTTTCCCTGTGCTCGAAAAAAATGAGAATTAACATATATACTGGTAACATAATGCCTGCTATAGAGGAGTAGGAATTTCTTGAAATTTGCACTAATATATGCTCATATAAAAATTGAAATTCCTTGCTTCTAGCTATGGGCAGGTGTAAGGACGTACTATGTGTGATGGGGTCCCATAGCTGAACTATTAAAGCCAAATGCCACCAAAAATGCAATCCACTGCATATGACTGGTTTTCATTTAGCCATAAATTGCAAGGGCTAAAAACAACAAACACATAAACCAGCTAACAAACGTTTGTCATGGGAACTGCATGCTTTCTCAAGGCATTTGTATAGTGGGGAAAGCAAGAAGCAGCCGACTGCTTGGTGTCTCATGGTTTAGGGTGAGAGATACATGGAGATTGGTTGGCAGCTCTTTGGTATTAGGGGCCTTTAGGAACTGACCATACAGCCATCTAGCAGCCTTATTGCTGTCTGCAGGCTTGACTGGGATGATTCTCATGTGCACCAACGATAAAATTGGGTCCCATCGCTAGCCGGCTGAAGAATTGGGCTAAAGACTGCCTCTTTAAAGCTGCTCCACAAAGACCTTTACTTGTCGCCTATACTATACTTTTCAGGGGACATTGAACCAAAGCCTAGTCAATTCTCCTAGAGTGCACTGTAGGCTAGTTATAGTAGTATTATTATTCACATTGCAGTTAATTCTTATATGCACTGTTTATTGCTGACTTTGCTGATTTATGATGAATAAGGATATTGTTTAGTGTCATATTAAATGTTTGTACATGGTTGCTTCAATATATTTAAAAACTTTTTTTTTTTTAGGAATAAGGATATTGTTTAACCACTTCAGCCCCGGAAGGATTTCCAGCTTTAGGACCGGAGCCCTTTTTGCGATTCGGCGCTGATTCGTTTTAACTGACAATTGCGCGGTCGTGCGACGTTGTACCCAAACGAAATTTGCGTCCTTTTTTTCCCACAAATAGAGCTTTCTTTTGGTGGTATTTGATCCCCTCTGCGTCATTTCTGATCGCCGCTATAAACAAAAGAAGAGCAACAATTTTGCAAAAAACCCAAATTTCTTACTTTTTCCTAAAATACAAATCCAAAAAAAAAATATAAAAAAACATTTTTTTTCACCGTTTTTGGCCGATTTATATTCTTCCTCATATTTGCGATAAAAAAAATCGCAATCGGCATTTATTGATTAGTTTGCGCAAAAGTGGTCGCATTTACGGATGATGAGAATTCATTTTTGGGGTTTTTATTTTTTTTTATTTTTTACTAGTAATGGCAGCGATCTGCGATTTTTAGCGATATTTCAGCGGACATGTCGGACCATTTTGACACTTTTTTGGGACCATTGGCATTTATACAGCGATCAGAGCTATAAAAATGCACTGATTACTGTGTAAATGTCATTGGCAGTGAAGGGGTTAACCTGCAGGGGGCGCTCTAAGGGTTAACTATGTTCCCTGGGCGTGTTCTAACTGTAAGGGGGCTTGCCTAGCTGGGGAAGGGAAGTGGTCACAGCCTTCACGTACAGGAAGGCTGTGATCACAGCCCTTCCCCCTCACACAGAGCGGAGGTCCGTGTTTACATACACGGACCTTCGCTCCGGGGGGGCCATCGCGGGTAGCCGGCGGCAATCGAAGCCACCGCACCCGCTCCCTGGCCCTCCCCGAACACAGTGAGCGCGCGGGCGCGCCTCCGGCGGCGCGCGCTCATTAAACTCGTTCCCGCAGCCGCCGTCGTATGACGGCGTTTTGCGGGAATGAGCCACTTTGCCGCCGTCAGATGCCCTATTGGCGGTCGGCAAG
Source organism: Glandirana rugosa (assembly GCA_018402905.1). Lineage (NCBI taxonomy): Eukaryota > Metazoa > Chordata > Amphibia > Anura > Ranidae > Glandirana > Glandirana rugosa. Next base: position 1,554,632 of record BLSH010433815.1, on the reverse strand, counting down.
TGGTTAACATCATATTGAATTTTATAAATTTAAATTCCCCATGAGATTTTTCCACATTTTGTTATGTTACAACCAATAATGTAAATGTATTTTATTGGGATTTTATGTGATGGACCAACACAAAGCGGCACATAATTATGAAGTGGATGAATGTTTTTCAAAATTTTTTACAAATAAATATGTGAAAAGTGCGGCGTGCATTTGTATAGCGCCCCCCTGAGTCAATACTTTGTAGAACCGCCTTTCACTGCAATTACAGCTGCAAGTCTTTTTGGGGAAGTCTCTACCAGCTTTGCACATCTAGAGAGGACATTTTTCCCATTCTTCTTTGCAAAATACCCCAAGCTCTGTCAGATTGGATGGAGAGCGTCTGTGAACAGCAATTTTCAAGTCTTGTCACAGATTCTCAATTGCATTTAGGTCTGGACTGTGACTGGGCCATTCTAACACATGAATATGCTTTGATCTAAACCATTCCATTGTAGCTCTGGCTGTATGTTTAGGGTCGTTGTTCTGCTGGAAGGTGAACCTCTGCCCCAGTCTCAAGTCTTTTGCAGGCTCTAACAGGTTTTCTTCTAAGATTGCCCTGTATTTGGCTCCATCCCTCTTCCCATTAACTCTGACCAGCTTCCCTGTCCCTGCTGAAGAAAAGCATCCCCGCAGCATGATGTTGCCACCACCATGTTTCACGGTGTGTTCAGGGTGATGTGCAGTGTTAGTTTTCCGACATACATAGCGTTTTGCTTTTAGGCCAAAAAGTTCAATTTTGGTCTCATCTGACCAGAGCACCTTCTTCCACATGTTTGCTGTGCCCCCCACATGGCTTCTCGCAAACTGCAAATGGGACTTCTTATGGATTTCTTTCAACAATGGCTTTCTTCTTGCCACTCTTCCATAAAGGCCAGATTTGTGGAGCACACGACTAATAGTTGTCCTGTGGACAGATTCTCCCACCTGAGCTGGGGATCTCTGCAGCTCCTCCAGAGTTACCATGGTCCTCTTGGCTGCTTCTCTGATGAATTCTCTCCTTGCCCGGCCGGTCAGTTTAGGTGGACGGCCATGTCTTGGTAGGTTTGCATTGTGCCATACTCTTTCCATTTTCGGATGATGGATTGAACAGAGCTCTGTGAGATGTTCAAAGTTGGGATTTTTTTTTTTATAACCTAACCCTGCTTTAACCGGTTCCGGGCCTATTGTAGGCGGCAGTGTGGCAGCATCTCGCAAATCGACGACTATAAGTGGCACTCGTGGGCGTGCAGCTAGGGGGTGAGCGTGCCCCACAGGCAGCGCACGCTCGTGCCTGCCACACGTTCCCTGAGCGGGGCCACGGGTCGGGCGGACTCGAGTCTGCCAGCGACGCGCGATCACCTTGTATAGAGCCAGAACTGGGAAGCGCCGATGTAAACACAGCAGTTCACCATTCTGACAGGGCGGCATGCCAGAAATCTACTGATCCATGTACTCGGGATCAGTTAGATCTCTGGTGCCCCTGGTAGTCCAGCCCTCATATAGTTAGAACACACACAGGGAACATAGTTAACCCCTTTAAACTTTAAAACTTCTTTAAATCTCTCCACAACTTTATCCCTGACCTGTCTGGTGTGTCACTTGGCCTTCATGATGCTCTTTGTTCACTAAGGTTCTCTAACAAACCCCTGAGGGCTTCACAGAACAGCTGTGTTTATACTGAGATTAAATTACACACAGATGGACTCTATTTATTAATTAGGTGACTTCTGAAGGCAATTGGTTCCACTAGATTTTAAATAGGGGTATCAGAGTAAAGGGGGCTGAATACAAATGTACACCACACTTTTCACATATTTATTTGTAAAAAAAATCTTGAAAACCATTTATCATTGTCCTTCCACTTCACAATTATGGGCCACTTTGTGTTGGTCTATCACATAAAATCCCAATAAAATACATTTATGTTTTTAGTTGTAACATGACAAAATGTGGGGAATTTCAAGGGGTATGAATACTTTTTCAAGGCACAGCAAAACCGTTAAAACTATTCTTAATTAAAACTGCAGTAAAGCCCCACGCAAAAGAAAAAGAAGTGATATCGTTGCTCGTGTGAGATAACATGGATAGCCCTAAAATTTCCTTCTAGACAGCAGCGCCCAAGCCTTACCAATTTCATGATCTAATTTAGGAGAAGGAATAGGTAAATCCATATGCTCACAAGTAGCTAGCATCCAGAGAAGCCAAAAATAATGGAGGAGATGAAACATGTTTCTAAAATGTCATTTTTCATTAAATGTGACATCTGCTATGAAACCACCCCGGGGGGAAACACAAAATATTAATAAATAGTGACACATCCCATAATAAAAAGATATAGCGATATACACATGTATAATAAGCAACAATGCAGGGAGTGTCAGCTTATCAGGCTGCTTCATTATAGGCCGGTGACAGTCCCTCCGCTGATAACAAAGTGATTGTCAGCGGATGATCAGAAGACATTGTAGCAGCATGACAGATGCATGGTGACATCATCTCCAAAAATGACACGGCTACAGAGAGTCTGCAGAATTCATTATAGGATGATGCAGAGCATTGTTACTTTATATATCGGGGCAGACATACTGCCTACACAGCCTCTGCACAGGGGCTAGGAAAGGGTGCGGTGACCTGTAGGGCAGTGCACCCCACTTTATTCCTTTAAGGTCCCCTACTGAGTCCTCTACTGATTCAGTGATACAGAATAAAATACCTTTTCCAGGTGAAGGATATCTTGGAAGCAAGTCATTTGACATCTGGAGTTGAGATATACTTGAGTAAGGGTGCTAGGTCCAGTGAGTGACTGCTAGCTATGGCATAAGAGAAGATGGCAAAAGTGGAACTAAACTTGAGGAGGCTTCTTGCTCATGCTGTGGATGTGAAAAGAAGACTATGGCATTGATTTAGCTTGACTTAGGGCAGTGTTTCTCAACCAGGGATCTGGTTTGCCCTGGATCAGTGTCATTAGTTGGTATGGTGTGGGCAGGCTAGCACCATAACAATCAATGATGCTCCAGGCCTAGGATGAACGGCATCATTTGTTGCTGTGGTGATGGCGGGTGGCTCACCAGTCCCATGGCAATACCTGATTCCAGGGCAGAATGCATGCAGGGCTACCCTCAGCATTCAGAAGACAGAAGTCTGCTTTTTCCAGACCTCCTCTACCTTCTGCCCCTTGCCTCACTGCTGGAACCATAATATAGGGCTCTGATGTGAAGAGGGGTCTGTGTGATTGTGGGGTCTCTGAACTAGGTAAAGCTGAACTATGTGATTGGAGTCCTGTGGTGGTGTCTTGTGTGAATGAGGGCCGCAGGGGTGATGGGAAACCTCTGTGTGTATATATGGATGACTCTGATGTGATGGGGGGGGGGGTGACCATGTATAGGGGAACTCTGATGTGAAGGAGAAACCTATGATGTGAAGGGAGGCAGGGGCGTAACGATAGGGGTTGCAATTGCAACCGGGCCCCATGGTCCAGGGGGCCCATGTGCCTCCCTTGTACACCTGAATAGGAGGGATGGCAGGGGGTGGCATTGAGAGGACCCAATCTCCTCCATTTTCCTCTATCCAGTTTACTTGTCTTCTGCTGTTCCCAGGGCCCCTGTGTGCTTCCCTGGTCCCCCTGGGGCCTGCTGCAGAACTTGTGAAAGGGCCCCACTGCAGTACCGTAATAAAGGGACCCACAATAGGAGTAAAGGGCCCCAGGATCAGTGGGAAGAGGGAAGGGCCCTGGCCAGGGGTCGGGGGGCCCTTCATAATTTCTTGCACCGGGGCCCTGAAGGTTCTAGTTACGCCTCTGAAGGGAGGTCTCTGATGTGATCTGATGCTCCCATGTATAAGAGGACTCTGATGTGATGGAGAGACCTCTGATGTGAAGGGGGTCTTCTGAAGTGATGGGGTGTCCATATATAGGGGGACTCAGTGGTGAAGGGGGGCCTCTGATGTGATGGGAAGACCTTTGATGTGAAGAGGCACTCTCTGATGTGATGGAGAGACCTCTGATGTGAAGGGGGTCCTCTGATGTGACGGAGAGAGCTCTGATGTGATGGCAGGCCCCCATGTATAAGGGGACCTTTATGTGATGGAGAGACTTCTGATGTGAAGGAGGCCCTCTGATGTGATGGAGAGATTTCTGATGTGAAGAGGGCCCTCTGATGTGATGGAGAGACCTCTGATGTGAAGGGGGCCCTCTGATGTGATGGAGACCTCTGATGTGAAGGGGGCCCTCTGATGTGATGGGGGGACCTCTGATGTGAAGGGGGCCCTCTGATGTGATGGAGAGACCTCTGATGTGAAGGGGGCCCTCTGATGTGATGGAGACCTCTGATGTGAAGGGGGCAATCTGATGTGATGGGGGACCTCTGATGTGAAGGGGACCCTCTGATGTGATGGAGAGACCTCTGATGTGAAGGGGGCCCTCTGATGTGATGGAGAGACCTCTGATGTGAAGGGGGCCCTCTGATGTGATGGAGAGTCCTCTGATGTGAAGGGGGCCCTCTGATGTGATGGAGAGACCACTGATGTGAAGGTGGCCCTCTGATGTGATGGAGAGAGCTCTGATGTGATGGCAGGCTCCCATGTATAAGGGGACCTTTATGTGATGGAGAGGCCTTGGATGCGAAGGAGGCCCTCTGATGTGATGGATAGATTTCTGATGTGAAGAGGGTCCTCTGATGTCATGGAGCGACCTCTGATGTGAAGGGGGGGCTCTGATGTGATGGAGAGACCTCTGATGTGAAGAGGGTCCTCTGATGTGATGGAGAAACCTCTGATGTGAAGAGGGTCCTCTGATGTGATGGAGAGACCTCTGATGTGATGGGAGGCTCCCATGTATAGGGGACTTTTATGTGATGGAGAGACCTCTGATATGAAGGGGGCCCCTGATTTGATGGGAGGCTCCCATATATAGGGGGACTCTTATATGATGAGAGACCTCTGATGTGAAGGGTTCATATAGATGTGATAGCAAGGTGCCCACAAATGTTTGTCCATATAGTGTTTATTATTGAAATTATTTACATAGAAAAAGCTGAAAAAAAATCTTTGAAAGTGTTATTGCTGTTCGTTTTACCCGAAAAAAAAATGGAAAATATGTTGACAACCCCTATACATTCCTTTTATGATAAGTACTGAAATAATAACACAATGATGGGTTCTCTAAGAATCATACTTTCCTTTTAACAGGACAAAAAGTACTGTGCAAAGTGCAGGAACTCTAGCAACCTTTTATCAATCATCATGACTCTCCTTCCGCTACCTTATTAAAACGGTTAATGAATTTATTTCACCGTCACACAAGTAAATATTCAAACCCATACAAGTAGCCCATCTCCAGCATGTTGCAGGACGTTATCCGCCGTCCAATTAATTCATTCGCTATCATCAGTGGGTCAATTCTGGCCTAATTCATCTCTTCATCTTTTGTTCTGAGTCCTCATTCATCAACCTGGTGCGAAGCGCAGCAAACAATGAATGCTGCTATTTTGCTTAGGTAATTAATGAAACATCTTATCTGGAAAAAAGCGGTTTCTTTCTCTTTCTCTGTGCGGTGGCGACGAGGGCCAGTATTATCCAGAAATAAAGATTTTTCTTAATTTACTTTTGCTTTGTGGTAATAATGAATTGACAGAAAGTAGTAAAATGCCTCCCAACTTTGACTCATTGGGACGTGGGTGATAATAAGCCTTGGAGAGCTGTCTGGTGATTCTGGGGATGGTTCTGAGACTTTCCTAAAAAAATCTTTTGTTTTGTACAATGATATAATATTCACTTTTAGAAATGAGCAGAGTGATTTTGGTATAATTGATCGTGGTCTAAAACAACCAATTTCACTTTTCACTGAAGTGGAAACTTCCAATTTCGTTCTTTGAGCTGCTTTGGTAAAATTTTCTTGAAAAAAAAAAATTTTTTGTTTAGTACATTTTTTTTCTGTGTGGTTTGTGGTGTTGGGGTGATTATGCTCATGTGCTAGGTGATTTTCCAATGAGTTGCGCCAGTCCAAACTATACTTTATGGCGTGGCAACCCACTTTTAGTGGAAAGAAGGGAAAAGTTTGCATCAGTTGCCCACACAGAGTTTCTTCCACATCAACAGTTGCTGAGCCACCTGGTTCTCTTGTCAGCAGCACCACCACTCTTCTTACCAGACCCTCTGACTGTGTTGCCCAGCTCCCCAGGTTCTCTTGGCTCATTCAGCCACTCCTGGCCTCTGGATAGCTGTTCTCCTGACACCCCGATATCAGCTGACTTGACTCCTGGGACCAGATCTACTGTCTCCTGGCTGGGGCACCTCTGACCTCTGGTTAAAACCTCCTATCGCTTGACTTCTGACTGAGGCACCTCTGACCCGTGGTTGAGACCTCCTGTCACTTGACTTCTGGCTGGGGCACCTCTGACCCTTGGTTGAGATCTCTTGTTGCTTGACTTCTGGTTGTGGCACCTCTGACCCCTGGTTGAGACCTCCTGCCGCTTGACTTCTGGCTGGGGCATCTCTGACCCTTGGTTGAGATCTCTTGTTGCTTGACTTCTGGTTGCGGCACCTCTGACCCCTGGTTGAGACCTCCTGTTGCTTGACTTCTGGCTGGGGCTCTTCTGACCCCTGGTTGAGACCTCCTGTCTCCAATATGGAATCTGTCTCCAAACTGGGAGCCTTGAGCTATCCTTAGGCTTGAGTATATAATGACCCTGCACACCTGTGCTCTCACACAGGCTGCAGGAAGACAGTAAAATCTGAATACAGGATTGAAGGTTCCGTGCCACCCAGAACACTTTGGAACCTTCAAGTTCCAGGCCCCAGTCCAGGTTTACAGAATCCAGAGAAAGCCAAAAACACATCTTTTTCTGCTCAGAAATGATAGCCTGGAACCTCACATTACATTTTAATGTGAATCCTGGGTCATTTCCTCCTACATTTTCACAGTGGCAAGGCCTCACACTGTCACAGTTTTTTTAGGGTGTTTAATTTACTTAATGTGATTGTTATGCCACTTGTATGAAAAGTTCCCATCCGCTCTGTATTATAACAAGAAGTTGCCCTGTGTCTGTGTCATAACATATATATACTTCTCTGTATAGATAACACACCTTCTTACTAGGATCATTTGTCATTTTTCAGCTTTTCTCTCTCAGCTCAGAGTTCCTGAGGGAGGGGCTGAGCACTGCTGCTGACATCAGCTGGAGAGACAGAGCCATGGTGTGTTATCTACATAGATAAGAATATTTCTGATATAACACGGACACAGGTGAACTTCTTCTTCTAATAAAGAGGAAATAGGAGCTTTTAGAGTTAATTATGAGAGCAGAGAAGAGAAGCTATGAGAGGAAGATGGAGGGGGGAGGAGGGGGAGTTGAAGACAGGCACACAGGAGATAGGAGAGCTGGGAGTGACATAGACTGCATAGACCACAGGGCTCTCAAGATAAGCTATATACAGGGGGAGTCAGTACACAGGTGGGAAGTCATGACATGGCATTATCAAACAGATATTTTAGGGGATAGAAAGGGATAATTTAAAAAGCAAAGCACCATGCTAATTGCACATTAACCACGTCAGACCCGAAAGGATTTCCCACTTTAGGACCAGAGCACTTTTTGCGTTTCGGCAATGCGTCACTTTAACTGACAATTGCGCGGTCGTGCAACGTTGTACCCAAACAAATCCCCACAAATAGAGCTTTCTTTTGGTGGTATTTGATCACCTCTGCGTCATTTCTGATCGCCGCTATAAACAAAAGAAGAGCGACAATTTTACAAAAAAAACCCAAATGTCTTACTTTTTGCTAAAATACAAATCCAAAAAAAAAAATAAAAAAACATTTTTTTTTTATATTCTTCCTCATATTTTTGGTAAAAAAAAAAATCGCAATCGGCATTTATTGATTGGGTTGCCGCGTTTACAGATGATGAGAATTCATTTCTGGGGTTTTTATTATTTTTTTATTTTTTGCTAATAAATTCATTACTACTTTCACTGCAGGGGGGGCATCGCGAGATCGGGTCCGCCCTACCCGCTCCCTGGCCCCCCCCCCGGACACAGTGAGCGCGCGAGCATGCCTCCAGCAGCGTGTGCGCGCTCGCAGTGAGTGATATCACAGCCGCCGTCATATGACGACGGTTTGCGATATCGAGCCACTCTGTCGCCATCAGACTGCGGTCGGTGGTCGATAAGTGGTTAAACAGACAGGAGCAGCATTTTTTTTTGGGTTAACAAACGCTTTAAAGCGTAACTTCACTTTTGTTGAGAAAAAAACATTCCCCCCCGGGTGATCTATGTACATTGCAAGGATTATAACAACCTTTGCTGCAGATTCATACCTTTTGTCATTTTGAAGAAATCCCTGTTTGTTTCTCTGTGCTGAGTAGGTCTAATGGGAGTGGTTTCATAATTATCTATCAGGTGTGCAGCTGCAGAGCACTAATGAGGAAATCTGCTGGGCCTGCAACCCTTCCTATTGGAAGTATCTCACCAAAAATGACATTTTTGTTGCAGGGAATGCCTGAAATCTGACTTGTATATTGGCCAGACGTCGGGGAAAATTGGTGAGCCAATCACACAAGCAGGAAATGATGTTTTTGGGGAGTGGTCAGTATACATTCTATGTACAGAACAACTCCAGGTAGCCATATTGCATTGCATTTATAGAAAATTACAGCAGATGCAGATTGAAAATTAAAGGTAATTTTTAATAACATTCAAATACAATATGACATGCAATTGTACACACTATATTATTTTTTCTTTATTTGCTATTTTATTTTCACCACGAAAGCGGAGTTACCCTGTGATTTATTTTGTACACCTTTCACTCACGATTTGCCCATTTTTTGAGCAACATTTACATTTTTCATATTATCTCTATTCATTGTGTGTTTTTAACGGATTCACCTATTTTTGGAGCAAAATTTGCCTGTGGAAAAATTGCATCCCAACCTCATCTCCCAATGGGAAAGTGCTTTATGGTACCCATCCTATTTATCAATCGGGAATTGTTCACATCATGTCTGTTGAATTGCGTTTTCGGCACATCACCGCACATGTAGAGTGGGAACAATTGTGTTCTATATGCCCTGCTCACACCATCAATGAGTGCAGATTTATTCTAATTATCACCCGACATTCATACGTTTTTCACCTTGTATAAATTAGTCACTGAGTGGGTGAATGTGTATTTCGACTTGCTTACTTTGACGTTGTTGACTTTTTTTTCTCTATTAACATGCTGAAGCTGTGTTTTAATACAGAAACAATTTTAATTATTTATTTATTTTTTTGTATTTTTTTTTTTTTTCTTAAAGAAAAATATCAGCCTTTCCCTTACTATTCTTAAAAAATGTCCCTCCCCCTCTTCCCAACACCTATGCTAGCTAACCTGTGTAAGAAGTAATAGTAATCTATTTTCAGCCCACTCCAGTCTAGTCATGTGATCCCTTGTACCAGCCAGCAGCACCTGCAGGGGAGAGGGGAGAGCACTCGACAATGGCTGGAATTCCTGGGAGCAGTGGCATCACTCAGAGCCTTCAATGGCCCATCTGTTCCTCTTCTCCCCTGTAGCCGCCACTGGCTGACACAGGGGAGCAGGATCACATGACCAGAAGGAAGCAGCCTGAAAATAGGTGAGTATATAGAGTACAGGGGGGCATTTTTTAAAATAGTTAGCTGCTGAACATCTGCTTTAACTTAAAAAAAATGTCCCCAAGGTAAAAAGTCCAGCATGCAAGGCATAGGGAGCAGTGAACATGGGGGCCCTCCTGCTATCTGGATGCCAGCCTGCATGTCCTTCTACACTGCATAGCTCCCAACTGTCCCTGATTTCAAGGGACTGTCCCTGATTTGGAACAACGTCCCTCTGTCCCTCATTCCTTTTCATTTGTCCCTCATTTTGGTCTGATCTATATAGTTGTATATAAAATGCACTTTTTATCTTTCAAAAGGTGTTTCCCAGTGCTGAACCTTCCATCCAAATCCAAAATTGCTGCATGTGTAAATTTAAAAAGCCACTATAAAGGAATAGTAGTGGTAAAAAAGTACTTGTGAGTTTAACTAATCATTTTTTTGTAGAACTCTCCTTTAAGAGGGTGTGACAGGGGGTGTGTCCTATGCCAACATACTTTTGCTAATAGGTGTCCCTCATCCCCATCCCAAAAAGTTGGGAGATATGCACTGGGAGGAGGTGCTTTAAAAGGGGTTTCCCTAGAAACCGCAGTTCTCCTCACAAAACACTAGTACCCCCATGTAGTCCTGCCATCTTACTACTAAAACTCTGCTTGTCACGAGAACAGGTGGGTTCTCACCATCAACATGGCAAAGAACAATATTTAAGCCTCCTGGGTCTTTGCAGCTCCACTGCTTAAGCCTCATGCCTTGCTCCTACATATCAGTGGTTCTCAACCCTGTCCTCAAGTACCCCCAACAGGCCATGTTTGCAGGTTTTGCTTTCTCTTGCACAGGTGCTTTAAATCAGAGTCAATGGCTTGGTATTTTGGACAGCTATTTTATCTAAGAGAAATTCCCAAAACATGGCTTGTTGGAGGTACTCGAGGACAGGGTTGAGAACCGCTGCTCAAGATCATCTAACACCCATCCCCAGTGCCGGTACACAAATGCTGTACCTCTTTCAGCTCTGTGTCTTTCCTTTACAGCTCCCAGCTGTTCCGTCTCTCATAGACTCTTTCTCCGACTTGGGTCTCTTGCTTGGGGCACCCCTGACCCCCCAGGTGAGACCTGTCTCTCAGTTTTTTTTCACTCAGACCTGGGCCTCTGGCTTGGGGCACCTCTGACCGCCGGGTGAGACCCTGTCTCTCAGCTTCTTTCTCTCAGACTCGGACCTCGGTTTGGGGCAACTCTGACCCCCAGGTGAGACCCTGTCTCTCAGCTTCTTTCTCTTAGATTCGGGCCTCTGGCTTGGGGCACCTCTGACCCCCAGGTGAGACCCTGTCTCTCAGCTTCTTTCTCTCAGACTCGGGCCTCGGTTTGGGGCACCTCTGACCCCCAGGTGAGACCCTGTCTCTCAGCTTCTTTCTCTTAGATTCGGGCCTCTGGTTTGGGGCACCTCTGACCCCCGGGTGCAATCCTGTCTCTCAACTTCTTTCTCTCAGACTCGGGCCTCTGGCTTGGGGCACCTCGGACCCCTGGGTAAGACCCTGTTTCTCAGCTTCTTGGCCTGTCCAATCCTGAACAGCACCTCTCATCTCAATCACAATCACTGACCCCCTCGGGAGGATGGGGCACTGGCCTTTAATCCTGATACTACTAAAAGAACAGCACATTAGTTTCTCCAAAACCTAGCCCAGACAGTCTTATCACACAGTGGCATGGCCTTGCCTTGCCACAATATGTATATACTTTGTATTTATTTATTTTTGTAGTACCCTCCTGGTTAGGTTGCTAGGATGTTAGGCAAATTTAGTTCTTTTTTGCTCCTCTGTAATCAGTGGTGCAGTTGTTGATTGATTGCTTTGGGCTGTTCTGTGTTTCTCAGGCTTCAGGTTTGATTGTTTCTCCTGTATTCTAGAAGATTCTAGAATCATAATGGGCTGTAAAGTCAAATAAGCAGTCTGACTATTTATGGTATTTCAGCCAATTCCTCTGGAGGTATGCCCAGTAGGTGGCCAAAGAGTACTAAATAGTCTGAGGCCTGGAGCAGCCAGGTTTTTGTCCTACTGGGCAGACTGCTGGAGTTTGCTGCATGTTCACCAAGATCCCTGGTCTGGAGAGCTCATTGAAGGGGTCTGTGGCACTGTGAGCATTAAAGCTCTCCCTCTCTGAAGAGTGCCCGGTGGATACTGGAGGGAGGCATCCTGTGTCATTGTGAGTACTGACCTGAGCTCATGATCCTAGTGACTGTGCACTCTTTCCTTTGGGCGGGAGAGCTAGTGGTAGTCTTGTCTGGCATAGGTTTTAACCACTTCAATACCGGGCACTTTCACCTGCCCAGGCCAATTTTCGGGTTTCAGCGCTGTTGTACTTTGATTGACAATTGCGTGGTCATGCAACACTGTACCCAAAAGAAATGTTTATAATTTTTTTCCCACAAATAGAGCTTTCTTTTGGTGTTATTTAACCACTTCCTTACTGGGCACTTAAACCCCCCTCCTGCCCAGACCAATTTTAGGCTTTCAGCGCTGTCGCATTTTGAATGACAATTGCGCGGTCGTGCGACGTTGTACCCAAACAAAATTCTTATAATTTTTTCCCCACAAATAGAGCTTTCTTTTGGTGGTATTTGATCAGCTCTACGGTTTTTATTTTTTGCGCTATAAACAAACAAAGAGCGATGATTTTGAAAAAAAGAACAATTTTTTACTTTTTTGCTATAATAAATATCCAAAAAAAAAATATAAAAAAGAAAATTATTCATCAGTTTTGGCCAATATGTATTCTTCTACATATTTTTGGTAAAAAAAAAATCGCAATCGGCGTATTTTGATTTGGTTTGCGCAAAAGCAATCGCATCTACAAACTATGGGAATAGATTTATGGCGTTTTTACAAATTTTTTTTTTTTACTAGTAATGGCGGCGATCTGCGATTTTTATCGGGACTTTGATATTGCGGCGGACATGTCAGACATTTTTGACACATTTTTGAGACCAATGACATTTATACAGCGATCAGAAATTTAAATGTCCACTGATTACTGTATAAATGTCATTGGCAGTGAAGGGGTTAACCTGCAGGGAGCAGTGAAGGGGTTAACTGTGTTCCCTGGGTATGTTCTAACTGTGGGGGGGCGGGGCTGGTCGGGACATAACAGATCTAACTGATCCCAGTGACAGGGATCAGTAGATCTGGTATGTCCCATTCACAGAACGGAGAACCGCCATGTTTACATCAGCGGTTCCCCGTTCTGAGGCTGCTATAAGTGATCGGCGGGTCTCGGGCGGACATCGAGTCCGCCCGACCCGCGGGCACGCCCACACAGCGTGCGGCGGCTGTGCTGCGAGTGCGCACGGGGAGCGCACACGAGGCAGGACGTCCATAGACGTCCGCCTGGAATTTCAGAGCCGCGATGTAGCGGTCCTGAACTGGTTAATCACCACTGGGTTTTTAAATTTTTTTTTACTAGAAAAAAGACCGAAAAGCTTGAAAAAAAAGTTTTTTTTTCGCTTCTGTTATAAAATTTTGAAAATAAGTAAGTTTTCTCCTTCACTGATGGGCACTGTTGAGGTTGCACTGATGGGCACTGATGAGACGGCACTGATGAGGTGGCAGTAATATGCAGCACTAATGGGCACTGATATGCAGCACTGATGGGCACTGATAGGCGGCAATGATGGGCACTAATGGGCACTAATAGATGGCACTGATAGGTAGCACTGATGAGGAGGCACTGACAGGCATTACTGATGGGCACTGATTGGCATCCCTGATGGGCACTGATTGGGATCACAGTAGGGCACTTGTGGATTATCAGTGCAGATCCCCCTGTCAGGAGAGCTGCTTAACGGCTCGCCTCTACTCACACCTTGTCAGTGCGAATCAAGGAATGCCAATAATCGGCATTTCCTAGTTACACTGCGATCAGCTGTAAATTGGACACAGCTGATCACATGGTAAAGAGTCTAAAAGGATATCCCCCTTAACTGATTACTGAGCCAGAGTGAGTGAACTGCTGCTGTGTGCCTGGCTGCCTCTGCACTAATCCTGGGAAAGAACTGACTAAATTACAGCAGCTCCTTCGGAGGTTGCTCTGCATTTTTTTAACACATATACACCTATAGAGCTTTTGTGCCTAGGCAAGAATGGCTATCACCCGCCATAGATTATGTGTGCGCTCAGACATGCCGCAGGACTTCAGGTGCCAGCAGGGCCTTGAGGCACATCAGGGTTCCTGCGCATGAGCTAAGACAGAGCGGGTATGGAAGTCCTATACCCCACTGTGTCTGTGTGGAAACCACCACTGGGTTCTGTCGGGACCCCAAGGCTGGGCATAGCTGTTTGGATTACCTGCGCACTCATCAAAACGGGTAAAGATGGCAATGGACAGCACAGTGGCTAAGTGGTTAGCAATTTCTCCTGACAGCACTAGGTTTATCCGTTCGAATCCCAGGCATGGCACTACCTGCATGGAGTTTACATGTTCTCCCTGTGCCTGCATGGGTTTCCTCCAACACTTCAAAGACATGTCTGTCTAAATTGGCCCTAGTGTGTGTATGAATGTGAATTAGGAACCTTAGATTGTAAGCTCCTTGAGGGCAGGGACTGATGTGAATGTACAATGTATATGTAAATCGCTGCATAAATTGAGGGTACAGTGCCTTGAAAAAGTATTTATACCCCTCGAAATTTTCCACATTTTGTCATGTTACAACCAAAAATGTATTTTATTGGAATTTTATGTGATAAACCAAAACAAAGTGGCACATAATTGTGAAGTCGAAGGAAAATGATAAATGGTTTAAACATTTTTTTTACAAATAAATATCTGAAAAGTGTGGTGTGCATTTGTATTCAGCCCCCTTTACTCTGATAGCCCTAACTAAAATCTAGTGGAACGAGTTGCCTTCAGAAGTCACCTAAGAAGCGAAAGAGAGGGGGAAAGAAACCTCCAAACGAGGGTTCCAAGGACTTTAAAGGTGCTCCGTAATAATATTCCAACAAACATATATTGTAAAGTAAAAAATCTAAAACCACTTTATTTAATTACATACATCAATAAAATGAGATATGTTTCCTAGGGCGGAAACACATATGCATCAATTCCAATACATAATACATATATGGTGTGAGATCATAAAGTGAATCCCAGTGGATCCTACTTAAGGTCAGCTTGAACCCCGCTCGACATGTTTCGCCCTTGGGGGCTTCATCAGGAGACTCAGAGGGGCTGACTGCGATATAAAGAATAATTGTCATTTAACATAACATTGAAAAGATTACATGTATTCAACCAATATGGTAACATGGAAAATAGATTGGTATACATTTGATATTGCAGAATAATAAGACTTTCAAAAACCTCATGTTTAGTACTAACCTCCACAAATATCCATTGTTAAAATAATTGTTACCTATAAACACCTCCAATCATGATTTGTACTCCAAAAACTTTCAGAATAATAAGACGTTATA
>BLSH010433815.1:1512149-1523263 GCA_018402905.1 Glandirana rugosa | reverse complement strand
GGGGGGGGTTTGTACTGAATGTCAATAGATATAGATATTAACCACTTCAGCCCCGGAAAGATTTACCCACTCCCTGACCAGGCCATTTCTTGTGATGCGACACTGTGTAGTTTAACTGACAATTGCGTGGGCGTGCGACGTTGTACCCAAACAAAATCCATTCTTTTTTACCCACAAATAGAGCTTTCTTTTGGTGGTATTTGATCACCGCTGCGGTTTTTATTTTTTGCACTATAAACAAAAAAAAGAGTGACAATTTTGAAATGTGTTATAATACATATACCAAAAAAATATAAAAAAACTAATTTATTCATGAGTTTAGGCCGATATATATTCATCTACATATTTTTGGTAAAAAAAAAAAATTGCAATAGGTGTATATTGATTGGTTTGCGCAAAATTTATCACATCTACAAACTATGGGATAGATTTAGGGACTTTTTTTTATTTTTTTCAATTTTTTTTTACTGGTAATGGTGGCGATCTGTGAATTTTAGCGGGACTGCAACATTGCAGAGGACAAATCTGACCCCAAATGACACTTTTTGGGAGCCAGTGACATTATTACATTGAACAGTACTATAAAAATGCAGCGATCAATGTATAAATTACACTAGCAGGGAAAAGGTTAACACTAGGGGGCGATCAAGGGGTTAACTGTGTTCCCTGGGTGTGTTCTAACTGTAGGGGGGGGGGGGTAGGCTGCCAGGAACATGACAGAGATTGCTGTTCCCGATTACTGGGGAACAGTAGATCTCTGTAATGTCATCTGGCAGAACGGGAATCCGCCTTATTTACACAGGCAGATCCCCATTCTGCCTCTGTACACGGCAATCGCGGGTCGCCAGCAGACAATGAGTGCCAGACCTGGACCAGCTACGGCGGTTCACGCAGAAGAGCCGACATGCCGCCATAAAATGATGGCGGCTGGTCGGCAAGTGGTTAATATTTTATATTAAAGGGTAGGTATACCGCGCTAATGTGCCTAAACACCTGAAGAGCTGCAGCCATATATATGCAATACACACATATAGCTTATAAAGTAATCCAAACAGGCTGCGCTAATTAAAGTAAACTAAACCTCAAAAATATGAGCGAGTGAAAAAATAATAACGACTAACGAATAATTAAAACCATAAACATCAAAAAATCAAGAAATATTTCAGTCCATTAGTGTAAACATCAAAAGTTCATAGATCGGTGAAGGCCGGTTCACACAGGGGCGATCTGACTTGCGGGGCGACTCAGCGCAACTCCACACAGCGCAACTTCAGCACGGCTTGCAAACGACTTCTGTAATAGAAGTTAATGCAAGTCGCCTGAAGTCGCCACAAAAGTAGTACAGGAACCTTTTTCTAAGTTGGAGCGACTTGAGTCGCTCCTATTAGAACTGTTCCATTGCAATGCATGGAGGCGATTTGTCAGGTGACTCAAGTCGCCTGACAAGCCGCCCCTAAGTGAACCGGCTCTAAGAGACTGCAATAGGTTGACAGGTGCGGGTACAAACACCCAGTGCTTCACTCCAAACAGTCTAAGTGTTCCACCACCAGATAAAAAAACCTACTTACCAGAAGCAAGCTTAGGCACGCTTGCAGCTCAATACCTAGCCAAGGTCTTTTGCAGGGGATGGTAGATCCGGACTCACTTTTAGGAAAAGGAGCCATCTACAGCTTGTCTCCGGCAGTCCCGCCAGTGGAAATCCCATATAAGAAAAAAACTTTACAATAGTGTAATACTGTATTGGAGTTTAATAGTAAAAAAAAAGTAGTGCACTTACACACAGACGTGATCAAATGGCGGTAAAAGGATTAGCCAGCCGGCTAAGATATAATCTCCCGTCCTTCCGGGTTCTCAGACAAATGCAGTGACGTCAACACGCCCTTCTCCGACACGTTTCGTCATCAAGAGACGTTGTCTCTTGATGACGAAACTCGTTAGACGTTACCGCGTTTGTCTGAGAACCCGGAAAGAATGGGAGATTTTATTGAAGCCGGCCAGCTAATATTTTATATTACACTGGTTAAAAAGTGTTATTACTTTGTATTTTTAAATACACCATTATATGCATTCTTTTAAATTTTAAATAATATTTTAAATAATAAATATTCATATTTCCTAACATGGAAACTAATAATAGATATTAATATGTAATATTTTATATTTAATTGGTTAAAAATATTATTATTCTGTATTTTTATAACACGATTACACGTATTCTTTTAAATGCAAGCAGTGTAAATACCTAAAATTGACTTGGAGTTCCCTGGACAGTAGAGCTCAGACATTTAAAGAAAGAAGAAACACATGGAGCCAATTGGCTGTAGTGGAGGACGCATGCTGGTAGGAGGAGTGTCATGAAACCGCAGCAAACATTCATGTCTTATCTGTTGCCTACCTTGCTGCATGTGTCCAGTTAAAGGCCGGGCCTCCCTCACCTGTGTGCTTTAGTAGGCTCTCCTCAGCTGGTCTCCACCCCAGGCACTAATTGGAAACAGGATATAACACCTGGCAGTGCAAGCCTGCATTGCTGATCAATGTTTATCTGTGTTTGGCTTTGTGTGTGGTTGTTCCTAGCGTTTGCTCTGAGTCTTATTCCGTGTACCGATCTTTGGCTTACCTGACTATCCCTGCCTGCCTGATACCCTGATCTTCAGCTTGTTCTCTGTTTCTCCTGTCTGCTTGTAGCCCTGACCCTTTGCTATTACCTCTGACTATTCTTTGCTGTTCTTGCGCTGCCGCTTCCTCTCTTCCACCTGTAGCCAGCCGAGCGTGAGCTAGGGGACCCCGGGGGCCGCAACCTGGATCCAGTTGCAGCCAAATCCATCCCCACCACTAGAGGCACTGGTGGGCACCCACTGGCTCTTAGACTCTGCGCCCTGGGGAAACCGATGCATTAGCTCCCTGTGTTTAAGTGTCCGTGCTCCAGGGGGTCCTCTTCCCGTATCATTAGCAGCAGTCAGCCTTAGGTCCACAACCTTAGTGGTGCGCTTCACAACCCTTGGCGCGATTCGCACTCCAGTGGTGCGCACCTGTCACCTGACCCCAGGTGTTGTGACAAGGAGAAAGCAGAGTGAGAGAGAGATGTGCTCATTAGTCTTTTCCTTTCACTATTCACTCCCATAGACTGGGGGCAGGGAGCAGACCTGTAAGTGAAAGTGAAAATGAAGCAAAGAAAAATCAGGTCTCCAGTCGCTCCAGGCAGGGTTATATGATACGGCACGGTTGTGTAAATCTCGGTATTGGATGGACAGAGATACAAAACCCTTTTGGAGGATAAAATAGCTCCCTTATGTGTATTTCATCTGTGTGTTTAGTGAGTTCAGCTTTAAGCCACGCTAGTCCCTTTCTTATTAAAAACGTTTAATTACTTTTTCTTTTTTATCTGAAAGAAAACTTTTTGGCTCACAACAATACAGCAATGCAAACAGCAGTGTTTCCTTCCCTTATAAAGCACTCCATTCACATTGCATGGAAGGCTCCAAGAAATGGCTTTTTAATAGTTTATGATAATGAAGTCAAATTATTCGTCCACGCAGAGAACTCTTACCTAGGCAGTACTTGCTGTCCTGAGGGACAATGCTACTGTTAAGAATGCTGTAATGATAATAAAAGAGAACATTCCGCACTGTTCCGGCCTTTTTTAATTAAAAGTGAACTGTATATTTTCATTCGGCAATGACGCGCACAAAGTTTGCCAGAGCAAACTCCATACTGGAGGTATGATGAAAGCCGGGAACAAGCTGTACGAAAGCGGCAAGAAGATGATTTAAAGGGATGACCCCGGTCAAAACGAGAATGGCTATTTTCAAACAGATAGAATGGCCACGGCCTGCCTGGGTATTTTTTCCTTTCTTTTCTCTGTAGCCGGTCTCTGGTTCTATCAATGTTCCTTGTGCTACTGATCTGAGCTAGTCAGAAAAAATAGGTGTCCATCAATGTTTTTCCTTTACAAGTCTTACCTCCACTTCCTTTATTGACGTACACTATATTACCAAAAGTATTGGGACACCTGCCTTTACATAAACATGAACTTTAATGACATCCCAGTCTTAGTCTGTAGGGTTCAATATTGAGTTGGCCCACCCTTTGCAGCTATAACAGCTTCAGCTCTTCTGGGAAGGCTGCCCACAAGGTTTAGGAATGTTTGACCATTCTTCCAGAAGCGCATTTGTAAGGTCAGGCATTGATGCTGGTTGAGAAGACCTGGCTGGCAGTCCCAAAGGTGTTCTATGGGGTTGCAGGTCAGTCAAGTTCCTCCACCCCAAACTCGCTCATCTATGTCTTCGTGGTCGTTGCTTTGTGCACTGGTGCTTCATGTTGGAATAGGAAGAGGCCACCCCTAAACTTTTCCCACAAAGTTGGGGGCATGAAATTGTCCAAAATGTCTTGGTATGCTGACGCCTTAAGAGTTCCTGTCACGTACCTGGTGGTAGAGTCTGGCTTATGCGGGGGCAACCTCTCTTGCGGCCCTGGTTCGAGAACTTTACTGGAACTAATGGACTAAGCCCGACCCCTGAAAAACAACCCAATACCATAATCCCCCCTCCACCAAATGATTTAGACCACTGCGCAAAGCAAGGCCCATAAAGATATGGATGAGCGGGTTTGGGGTGGAGGAACTTGACTGGCCTGCACATCAACCCCATAGAACACCTTTGGGATAATTTAGAGCGGAGACTGCAAACCAGGCCTTCTCGCCCAGTATCAGTCCTGACCTCAAACATTCCCATAGACATACTCCTAAACCTTGTGGACAGCCTTCCCAGAAGCGTTTAAGCTGTTATAGCTGCAAACGGTGGGCTAACTCAATATTGAACCCTATGGACTAAGACTGGGATGCCCTTAAAGTTCATGTGCGTGTAAAGGTAGGTGTCCCAATACTGTCAGACCTGCAGATAATCCCCGGCGGGGCCACTGGAAATAGCCTTGGTTTCCCCCACCTGTCCAGAGGCTGGAAGCCCAGGTACCAGTTCCAGAGCACACTAACAAAGTTCTGGCTCAGTCTAGGGGTGTCATTTGGAAGATTTATTGCAGTACTTGAACATAGGTGGGTAGCGGGATGAGGTTGCAGGATGCTCCAAAACACAAGCAGGAATAGCAGGAGGTGAAATTCTGAAGCAAAGATCTTCAGTAGCAGCCTTAAATATTGCTGGAGGTAGAGGGGGCAGCCAGCTTGTAAGCAGGTGCAGTCTGTACTGCCTACTGCAGGTGGTGCTCCACCGATGCAGGAATGCAGAAGGGAAAGTAACTTGTGAGGAACTTGGTACCTCTATGACTTCCTGTGGTCACAGGGAGACAGGTGTCCAACTGGACACTGGCGTCCTATGTGATTCCAGTGGCCATCTTGGGTCAGGCAGAGTCTATTTAAAGCGGTAGTAAACTGCTACAGTAAAAAAAAAAATCCCCTGCAAAATAATAGCATAATGTGCTAGTATGCACCGCATACTAGTACATTATGAAATACTTACCTTAAAACAAAGCCCTCCAGCGACACGCTGTCATCACTAAGAGGGATTCCATCTTCCCCCCAGTCTTCCTTCCTGGTTTGCATGCAGGAGCCCTCAGTTACGGCACGGTGCTCTGAAGGTCCGACATACAGGTGATGTCATCTGCTGCATCAAGGGTGAATATCTCCTAAACAGTGCACTTTAGGAGATATTAATTTTACCTACAGGTAAGCCTTATTATAGGCTTACCTGTAGGTAAAAAATCACAATGTGAGCTTTACTACCACTTTAAGACTTCATCTCCCAGGTGCATGCTTTATGCGAGTGGCTAGTGTAGGGACAGGTTCCCTATCTGGCAGGGACAGTGCTTAGAGGTAGGGAAAGGTTCTGGAGGAGTAGGGGCAGTGTAGGGACTACATCAACCTCTCTTCAGGAAGCCTCCCCTTTGGGCGTGGAATGGCCAGACCGCATTCTGCTCCTCCTTGTAGACATCAACATCTTCAAGTCTTCAGACCGCCATCACAGTTCATAAGTAGCTCTGGCCTGAATAAGTTGTATTTAAGCTTTCTACACTGTAACTTTATTGCCGAACATGGGCTCTGTAGAAAACCTAGGGTTCCACAGAGAAAGATTGTCCTATGGAGAGCTTTTTTTTCCTCCGAGAATAGGTGCAGGTACTCCCCTCTTCCAAGTCACCCCTTGTCTTCGCCCCCTATGAGCACCGTCCCTTGGTTCCACCACATAACCTCCTCCCAATACCACCCTTTTTAGAGAAAACAGTACAAGTATTATTTTATGGTGCTATGTAATTTGTGTGGAATATGTTATGGATAATATAAAAAACAGTCAAATAGATGCCCTGCAGCCAACAACAATAGATTCCCCCCAGCAACAAAAGACCTCACAGCAACAATAGACCCCTCACAACAAAATACCCCCTAACAGATCTAGCTCAGGAACAATAAACCCCCTCCCCCCAGCAGCAACAATAGATCTCCCAACTCTGGTATGTCATAACATGGGCATGCCTGGACTTAATTAGTTCAGTATGAAATTCCGCATTCAAGTATATACTTCTTATTAATGTGTCATGTTCCTGTCTGAGTTTATGAATCATGTGTGGATTTCTTAAGTTTGTAATTGGGCAGGTCTCTGAAAGGTCACTTCTGCTCTGAATGCCCTTTTTTACGACAGGTATCTGTTAGCTTTCGGCTTCATGCACACTGGACATTAAAAAAAACGTCCTAAATACGTCAGTAGCTTATCAGTGATTATTTCAGCTTTATTGAGCGTTTTTGAGCGTTTTTGAGCGTTTTTTAGCACTGGCGTTTTTGAGCGTTTTTTTTTTTCTTTCAATAGATACAAAACATCTAAAAATGTTGGTGAGCGGTGTTATTGAGCATTTTTGGGCGTCAGAGCATTTTTACAGCTGAAAGACGTCTCTCAGAACCCACTGGTCTTGGGTTTTTTGACAGCTCAAAAACATCACTGCTCAAAACAGTTAATAACAGCCTGTGTGTGTGCATGACCACATAGGATAACATGATTAACCACTTCAATACTAGGCACTTAGAACACTTTACTACCAGACCAATTTTCAGTTTTCAGTGCTGTTGCGCTTTGAATGACAATTGCGCAGTCGTGCGACGCTGTACCCAAACAACGTTTTTATCATTTTGTTCCCACAAATAGAGCTTTCTTTTGGTGGTATTTGATCACTCATGCGGTTTTTATTTTTTGCGCTACAAATAAAAAAAGACCGAAATTTTTGAAAAAAAAATAAAAAAACTCTCTATTTTTGTCACAAAACTTTGTAAATAAGTAAATTTTCTCCATCACTGGTGGGCACTGATGAGGCTACACTGACGGGCACTGATGTGGCAGTACTGATTGGCACTGATGAGGCGGCACTGATGAGGTGGCACTGATGATGAGGCACTTATATGCAGCGATGATGAGCACTGTTAGGGGGCACTGATAAGCAGCACTGACGGGTACTGAGAGGTGGCACTGATATACAGCACTGATGGGCACTGATATGCAGCACTGACGGACACTGCTAAGCGGCACTGATGGGCACTAATAGACAGCACTGATTGGCACTCATAGGTGGCACTGATAGGTGGCACTGATGGGCACTGATAGGTGGGCACTGGTAGGTGGGCACTGGTAGGTGGCAATGGTGGCCACTGATATGTGGCACTGGTATGCATTGATAGGGGCACTGGTGGGCACTGATAGGGGCACTGGTGGGCATATACATTGATAGGGGCTCATTCCCTGGTGGTCTAGGGTGGCATCTGAAGGTGGCACTGAGTGAAGGTGGCACTGAGCAGTATGTCACTTACCTGGTGGTCTAGGAGGGTCTCCCTGGTGGTCCAGATCGGCTCCCTGGTGGTCCTTGGTTGGCTCCCTGGAGGTCCTGGGTGGGCACATCTAGGGTGGCGATCCGAGGGAGGGCTGTGCTGATAAATCATCAGCACAAACCCTCCCTGTCAGGGATGCAGCCGATCGGCTCTCCCCTCATCAGGTCTGCAGACCTGAGTACAGGAAAGCCGATAAACAGCTTTCCTGTATTACACTGTGACCAGCCGTGATTGGTCACGGCGGGTCACATGGTAAAGTGCTTCGGATCGAAGCACTTTACCGAGATCGGTATTGCGGGGGGTCAGACTGACCTCCCACACCACCGATCGCCGCGATGCGGCGGCTTGTTATCCTGAGGACGTCATATGACGTCCAGTCAGGATAACTAAGCCACTTCCCGGCCGTCATTTTGCATACGGCGGTCGGGAAGTGGTTAATAACTGTAGAAAAAAAGTCTGCAGCTGAAAACAGCAGCTGTAAAAACGTCAAAAAACGTCCTGTGTGCATGAGGCCTTCTAGTCACTGACACACTGGTCAGACAGTTTTATGGACCCGGAGATGGGTATTGGGAAACTGATAAGGGGTGTCTGGCCTCAGTCACCAGTTTGTGTATTGGAGAACGGAAAGAAAAAACGTGGGGGCAAGGTCACTGTGAGATGCCCTTCACCTACCAACATGGCTGAAATGAACTGAAACGTCATACGGCTAGGCCTTAGCCCAGGGCGCAGGACCGTTACAGCCATCACTTCGCTATCTCCTCCTGTCGGTAAAGACATGTCGGGAGACATTTGCTGGTTCAAAAAAATGAACACTCAACATTCGGCCCTTGTGGCTGTCTGACAAAAGCCAGCCGTTCGTCTGGTTTCTGTTGGATGTACATTCTGGAAAACCAACAACCGATCGACTCCTGATCAGAGTACTGATCAGAGTGTTCTGCCGGGGGGCGATCCCCTGCCAGAACACAACAGCTCAGTGGGGGAGATCACTGTACTTACTTCGCATAGTGAGTGCAGCGGCTCTGACCGGAGCTGCCAGTTTTTTTTGTCCAACCCGGTTGGACGAAAAAGAACTCGTAGTGTGTACCAGGCTTAAGTGTCCTACTACAAACACAATGTGCAATGTAGCAGAGCTTGACTGGCTTATAGGGCTTCCCTCCTATTAGCAAGGTGTCATAAATGATGTTATCTGTGCACTGCACTGATATAAACATCGGAGACCACAAATTGCTAGAAGAAAAGTGCTGTATAAGCGTAGTCCCTGACCATACACCTATTGCACTTATTTCCAGATATGCAACTGAGGAAACCAGACTGCACATCTAGAGGGAATCCAGATGCTTTCCTTCCTCTCAGCCTTGGTCTTTAGATATGTGCTGTCTTCATGTATTTAAAGTGATGCCTGCTTGCTCATAGCAATCTGTTAACACCATGAGTAGCAGTGGCAGCTGGTGCTCCATTTATTGGGGGGCGGCAAACAAACCACCTGCCAATCCCCCACACTGTTTGGTGGGTCGATCCCCCATCGCTCACTCATCCGTTCACCAGACCATCTAAGTCGCAGGCAGCTTCGGCTCCTTCCTGTGTTTCCTCCTCCTTGGCGGCTTCACTGCCAATACGGTCGCTTCTCCTCTCGAGCAATCGGGTCTTAAGACTCACTCTCTGATTAGCCGGGAGGAGAATAAGGAAGACAATAGTGAATATTAATTTGCTATTGTCACACAACTGGGTGGGCTCAAGGTACAGTGCTCTATGCCCCGAGCCCATCCTTTTTTTAAGCCAATTAGAGCCTCTAGCTCTAATCATGTGTAGTGTCCCCCCTGGGGGCAAGGAGGGAACCTCTAGTGGCAGGGGGCAAGCCAGCATTTACCCCAGGGCTGAGTTCATGGCTATAATGGGGAGTTTAAAACAGAAATTGGGCACCAGTCACTTTAGATATTTTCAATGCTTTAATGTAGAACTTGTAAGAGATAGTAGGAGAGAGGATTAGGGGTGTCAGATACCAGATCCAGATCACTTACAGACTCCTTGGATCACAAACAGCTTTTTCTCTGTGGATCTTGAATACCTGGATAGGCCTCTCTCACAGACCTAGCAGCCAGTAGGACTCCTGGATAGGCCTCTCTCACAGACCTAGCAGCCAGTAGGACTCCTGGATAGGCCTCTCTCACAGACCTAGCAGCCAGTAGGACTCTTAGATAGGCCTCTCTCACAAACCTAGCAACCAGTAGCTGGAAAAAAATAGAAGAAAAGAGGCGTCTCTAAGTGCAGACTTTAAAAACAGTTTATTAAAACCAACAATTGGCAACTCACATGAGACAGAAGATAAAACGGCACACGAGCAGGTCCTCAAAGGGGTAACCTCAGTGAGAGCCATAAGCCAGGATTCATAGCACCATCATGAACTGTAGCAAGCGTCCCTGTGAGACAGGGGAATCTTGAAACAAGGCTTGGTTCTGTGGAAGCTAGAGTCCGAGGATTATGATGTCACTGGACAGCGACGCGGTATCTGAGCCGGCGTGCTGTGATTGGTGTGGCAGCCACGCTCCTTTATCAAGCTATAGGTCAGCATCCAAGGGGTTTGTTTTATGTGCAAAGTACGGTGTGGGGTGGGAACCAATGGAAGAAATTTTGCTCGGATAATGTGCCGCTGTCCAGTGATGTCATCATCCTGGGACTCTAGCTTCCACGGAACCAAGCCTCATTTCAAGATACCCCTGTCTCCGGCCTGTTACCAACTCAAAGGGACACTTGCTACAGTTCCTGATGGTGCTATGAATCCTGGCTTATGGATGTCTCACTGATGTTACCCCTTTGAGGACCTGCTCATGTGCCTTTTATCTTCTGTCTCATGTGAGTTGCCAATTGTTGGTTTTAATAAACTGTTTTTAAAGTCTGCACTTAGAGGTGCCTCTTTTCTTCTATTTTTTTCCAGTGTTACAAGGACTTTGCTTCTGGTCCAAAGAAGGCAGATCTTTGTGCTGGGACTTTTTACTAATGCTGGTTCACATACCAGCCACATATGGACTATTTTAAAAAGACATGATGGGATTTATATGTTTTTTCAGGGTGTTGCACCATATACTTGTTTGCGTAGCAACCAGTAGCTAGTTGCCACAGTTTCGATTGTAGAATGAGATTCAGCTTCGCAGTGTCAGAACCTTTAAGCCATCCGGCTACACTGTAAGCGCAGTTTTAGATACGCGAATGTCACATCGGCCTACCGAATTTCCAAGACTGTGACGCTTCGACTTAGAGTAAGATGTTAGCTTTGACACCGTTGATCGATGACCAACGATGCGTT
>BLSH010433815.1:1486359-1497229 GCA_018402905.1 Glandirana rugosa | reverse complement strand
GATAGGAAAGTGACTGACGTAAACAGTGAATATCAACACTAATAAACAAATATGGGTCACAACTCCAAAAAACAATGAAAAATTATAAGGGAATCGTCGCGAAGGTGTAAATAAAAAATAAACATGGAATAGTCACAGACACTTTGTGCAAGCCACCTTCGTCGTCGAAGTGAATAAAAATGTGATAGAGTTAACCGTCGCGTGATGGTAAAAAAAGTGTAAAACCGTTCATCTGATCCATCTAGTCAGAGGGCTAAAAAACTGTAACCTTCCCGGGGGGACAGGGGGAAGGAAAAACGGGACTAGACACTCCTTAATGGATCCCACCTCTATAGCCTGAATCCCAGGGGACGACTGAAGGAGCGATTGCGACTGGCTCCATAACTAGGGCAAAAAGGAAGGGGGACAGGGGGGCCCTTCCAATGTCAAAAAATCGGGAGACTGATCTACCTAGTCTACTTGCCAAAATGTGAAAAAAATGGTAGTGCGCTGCCAATTGAGATAGTGTAAAAATAAGTGAAGCTGCTGCTTCCACCGAACGTGTTTCACAGACACTGATAAGGTACAAATAAAAAATAAATGTGGAAGCGCTGCTAAGGGAATATTAAAAAGTAACAAAAAACCTCAACACTGGGTATAAACAAATAATCACAACTATAAGTGACAAATGCAGTCAGTGAAAGGATAGTAGTGTTCACAGTGCTACAAATACAGCAATCCTAATACATGGTATTAACTGATGCTTATAATTAGCAAAAGATTAGCAATAATTACTTAAAAAAAGAACACATCTGTAAAACACCCAGGTGCTTATCACAAAGTGCATCACAGAGATAAAAAACTGATAAAAAGACTGATAGAAAACTAATGAGTGTGCAAATCTCGCTGAGGGTAAAGTGCAAGTGCCTCTGTGCACTTATTAGCTGAAGAAAAGGAATTTGAGTCTATAGGCAGGTAGCAGGGTTGCCAACCGCCAGTAAATTTACTGACAGTTTGTAAAAATCAGTGATTTTTACAACTGTCTGTGAATATCAGGGTCTGGTAATTTGTCATGCTGTGCTGATTTTTTAAGTGTAAACCAAGCAAATTACTTGATATGGGGTTTGTCAGTGTTTCTATGTTGTATTTGAATATCAATTGCCTTAGTTTTTAATAGGAGTTCTGTTATTTTTAAGGTTGCCAGTAAAAAATGTGCTCCGCCAGTAAACTTTCCATGTTTTGCCAGTAAAAAACGCTGCAGGAGGTTGGCAACACTGGCAGGTAGATGTGAGACAATCTTCTCCCATGATTGATAAAGCAATCCGCAGGTGCATACACAGGCTGGAATATAGACATGCTCCCTTCACCAGATAGGGAGAACTCTCATCTCCTAGGGAGACCCCACCGGGTCTAGCTTTACATGAGTAGTGATAACATGCAATACCGATTTCGTAAGCAGAAATAAAATCGTGTCCTCAAACAGATAAATTGGTGGCTCACCTCAGACCAAGACCCCTATGGGTCTAGTCGCACATATCGGAAGGGTGTGTAAATCCAAGTGGCTTCCTTTTTTGGACTTGTGGTTGGAGTTCTGATTGTTCCACCGACAAAGCGTTACCATGCAAATAGAGAGCAAAACAGTTCCACTAGTGTAATAAGTCCGACCAAGGGATAACAGAAGACAGAACGCCTCCTTAAAATGCACTCACATTTAATTACTAAAAATCAGCAATAAAACCCATAAGGATACCACAATCAGATCTCATGTGTCAGTAGCAAGTACCACCGCCAGGCTATGCCTCTACATGTTTCACCACCCCACGTGGCTTCATCTGGAGGAGTAACTTGCACTTCACCCTCAGCGAGATTTGCACACTCATTAGTTTTCTATCAGTTTTTTATCACTGTGATGCACTTTGTGATAAGCAGCTGTGTGTTTTACAGATGTGTTCTTTTTTGAAATAATTATTGCTAATCTTTTGCTAATTATAAGCATCAGTTAATACCATGTATTAGGATTGCTGTATTTGTAGCACTGTGAACACTACTATCCTTTCACTGACTGCATTTGTCACTTATAGTTGTGATTATTTGTTTATACCCAGTGTTGAGGTTTTTTGTTATTTTTAATATTCCCTTAGCAGCGCTTCCACATTTATTTTTTATTTTTTATTTGTACCTAGTCTAATTGCCGTCTTGGGGGAGCTATAGAGCATGTTCACCCACCTCCTGAACACTGGCCCAAATCCCATGCGCTCCAGGACCCTACTCATGTATTGCCAATCCACCGAATCAAAAGCCTTTTCAATGTCAATGGAGACTAAGATTCTCGTCGGTGGGTCCGGTGGAGGCAATTGAAGGTGAGTGAAAAGTCTGCGCACGTTTGTGTCGGTAGACTTGCCAGGGATAAACCCCGTCTGGTCGGAGTCAACCAGGGAGGAAATTACTCCGGTGAGCCTAGTGGACAAGATCTTGGTGAGGATCTTCAGGTCCGTGTTCAGGAGTGCTATGGGACAATAAGATGAGCCCTCCAAGGGGTCCTTACCAGGCTTCAGGAGCAGCACCATATAAGCCTCCATCATCGAAGGGGGGAGTCTCTCCCCCTCTAGGCATTGGGTCAATAGCCAGTTTATTCTGGGTGCTCCCACCTCTACATTTGTTTTGTAAAAGTCAATGGGGAGGCCATCCGGCCCGGGGGCTTTATTTGGGGGGAACGGGAAAATGGCCACTTTGATTTCTTTGTCAGTTATAGGGGCGTCCATAGCCTCCATGTCTGTCTCTGCCAGCCGGGCAATAGTCAGTGTATTCAGTAGGGAATC
This sequence comes from Glandirana rugosa, assembly GCA_018402905.1. Classification (NCBI taxonomy): domain Eukaryota; kingdom Metazoa; phylum Chordata; class Amphibia; order Anura; family Ranidae; genus Glandirana; species Glandirana rugosa. Next base: position 1,494,431 of record BLSH010433815.1, on the reverse strand, counting down.
CAGGGCAGACCCAACATATGTCGGTATAGGGGCATATAGGTTAGTAAAGAATTCAGAAAAAAACGTCATTATTTCAGGCGGGTCGGTAACTAAGTCCCCTCCTCTGTTTCTGACAACTGGTATACTAAGATTATCGTGAGAGTCCGCCACCTGCCTGGCCAGCCTTTACAATCACTTTAAGGACACTTTGGTGCCATAACCTTCTCCATCATGAGACACATGAATATTGTCAGAAGAATGCAGAGATGTCTCCATTGTAGCCCGGCAGCTAAAATAAAGCATATTTCTGTGCAGATAATCGATGGTTTAATAACTGCAGCACTCGGGCCGTAGCATGCTGTTAATAAAATTGAAGACAAAGTAGCAAAAGCAAATATTAACTTCTAATGTTATGGGTTACATTCTAGGTGATATCTCTTTAACCACTTCAGCTCCGGAAAGGTTTTACCCCCTTCCTGCCCAGGCCATTTTTCGTGATATGGCACTGCTCCGCTTTAACTGACAATTGCGCGGTCGTGCGACGTTGTACCCATAAAATAAATAGAGCTTTCTTCTGGTGGTATTTGAACACCTCTGCGGTTTAAAAAAAAAAAAAAAGGCCGACAATTTTGAAAGAAAAACAATATTTTTTACTTTCTGTTATAAAACATTCCCAATAAAAAAAAAATAACTATTTCCCGCCTGGCCATCATTTTGCTATAGGCTGGGCGGGAAGTAGTTACATTTTTTTTAGTTCAGTTATCCTGACTGGATAACATATGACGTCCGGCAGGATAACCGCCCGCAGAGGGCACGCATCGCGGCGATCGGTGGTGCGGTGTGTCAGTCTGACACTCTGCATTACTGATCTCAGTAAAGAGCCTCCGTCATAATCTCTTTACCATGTGATCAGCCGTGACCAATCACGTCTGGTCACAGTGTAAACAGGAAGAGCTGTGTATCGGCTTTTCCTCTAGTCGTGTCTGCAGACGCGAGTAGATGAGAGACGACTGGCGGCTCTTCTGAGGGGGGGTCTGCACTGATTGTTTATCAGTGCACCCCCCCCCTGAGGATCGCCACCCAGGTCCACCAGGGAGCCCACCCAAGACCACCAGATAAGGGACATACAGTGTACTATAGGAATGGCACTGTGCCCATCTGTGATGCATGCCAGTGCCTCCTTATCAGTGCCGCCTATCAGTGCCACCTATCAGTGCCACTTATCAGTGTCCATCAGTGCCTCCTATGAGTGCCCATCAGTGCGCTTATCAGTGTCCATCAGTGCCTCCTATGAGTGCCCATCAGTGCGCTTATCAGTGCCCATCAGTGCTGCATATCAGTGCCCATCAGTGCAGCCTCATCAGTGCCCATCAGTGATGGAGAAAACATACTTATTTACAAAGTTTTGTGACAGAAACAAAGAAAAACTTTTTTTTTCTAAATATTTGGCCTTTTTTCATTTGTAGCCCAAAAAATAAAAACCCCAGAGGTGATCAAATACCACCAAAAGAAAGCTCTATTTGTGGGAAAAAATTTTAAAAAATTGTGTTTGGGTACAGCGTTGCATGACTGCGCAATTGTCATTCAAAATGTGACAGCGCTGAAAGCTGAAAAGTGGTCTGTGCAGGAAGGGGGGTAAGTGCCCGGTATTGAAGTGGTTAAGAAAATTTCTTCATCAATTTGGGCCAATATGTATTCTACACATTTTTGGTTAAAAAAAACCCCCAAAAATTGCAATAGGCCTATATTGCTTCCTTTGCGCAAAAGTTAAAGAGTCTAATAGACTTTTTATTTTTTTTTTATTGTTTTTACTAGTAATGGCGGCAATCAGCGATTTTTAGTGGGACTGCGACATTGCGGTGGACAAATCTGACCCTAAGTGACACTTTTTGGGGACCAGTGACACCAATACAGTGATCAGTGCTAAAGAAAAATTTGTTATTTTTTTTTCGTTTCACTCGCTTTTTGGGGGTTTTTTTCGCTTTCGGGTCATTCGTTATGATCGTAATTCGTAAATTCGAAAATTTATAAATGCAAAAATTAGAATATTAGAAAATTTTAAAGAAAATCCGAAAATTGGAAAGAACGAAAATTCAAAATAATAACTAACTAACTAATAATAACCAACTATTAAATTATAGGTATTGGAATTTCCTTTCAAATTTTGGCTGTTAGTGAACGTAAAGAATACAAATTTATCCGATGTTACGAATTATCCGAAATAACAAATGCCACATCTAAGCAAATGGAACGAAACCAATGAATAATAATAATTAAACGTTTTTATTATTATTGTTATTTATTATTATTAATTTGTTCCGGCATTCGTTATTTTAGATAATTCGTAACTTTGGATAAATTCGTATTCGTTACGTTCACTAACAGGCAAATTTGAAAGGAAATACTTATAATTTAATAGTAATAATTTAATAGTAATAAATAATGTAATAGTTATTATTAGCTAGTTATTATTTCTGATTTTCGAAATTTCAGGTTTTCGGATTTTCGAATTTCAGAATTTTCAAATATCCAAATCTATGAATTTTTGAATTTATAAATTTACGAACTTACGAATTTTCGAATTTACTAATATTCGGGAAAATTTGTTAAGAGGGTTTTCATTAATTTGGATATTTCTAGTTTTCACTTCAGCCGATTGTCACATCATCATTTATGTGTGAGGCTGCCCCAGGATTTTACCTGCTTCGCTCCTCAATGCAAGTCCATTGGGATGCAAAAGCAGCTGAAGCAGCTCAGAAGGAGGTCAACTGCACCCTTCAATGAATCCTGAATGATCTCAGGAGTATCTCAAACTGATGTCAATGAATGCTGTGCTTGCCCATTGAAGCCAGTTGCCAGAGGCCAGCACAGGGTCACCTATATAGAATGACATACCCAAAAATCACTATGATGATGATTACAGAATTCACACAACCACAATCAAAGGGGGCCTGAGGGGTGTGCTAAGGGGGGGGGGGGGTTGTAATAATTTATTATGCTCCAGTGGACACTCTAGAAATGTGCAATTCATTTTGTTCCGAATTCCTTTTTCCACTAAATTCGAAAAATTTGTGAATTCGGAAATATTTGAATCCATTAAAACACGTTTGTCAAATTTTTCCAAAATCCGGAAATTCGAAAATCCAAAATTCAAAACTTCGAATTCGGAAATTCGAAAATCCGAAATTCGGAAATTTGAAAATCCGAAGATCCAAAAATAAAACCGAAAATCCAAAATAACGAACTAACTTTTAATAACTATTACGAACTACAGTATCTCACAAAAGTGAGTACACCCCTGACATTTTTGTAAATATTTTATTCTATCTTTTCATGTGACAACACTGAAGAAATGACACTTTGCTACAATGTAAAGTAGTGAGTGTACAGTTTGTATAGCAGTGTAAATTTACTGTCCCATCAAAATAACTCAACACACAGCCATTAATGTCTAAACTGCTTGCAACAAAAGTGAGTACACCCCTAAGTGAAAATGTCCAAATTGGGCCCAAATAGCCATTTTCCCTCCCCGGTGTCATGTGACTCTTTAGTGTTACAAGGTCTCAGGTGTGAGTGGGGAGCAGGTGTGTTAAATTTGGTGTTATCACTCTCACTCTCTCATTCTGATCACTAGAAGTTCAACATGGCACCTCATGGCAAATAACTCTCTGAGGATCTGGAAAAAAGAATTGTTGCTCTACATAAAGATGGCCTAGGCTATAAGAAGATTGCCAAGACCATGAAACTGAGCTGCAGCACAGTGGTCAAGACCATACAGTGGTTTAACAAGACAGATTCCACTCAGAACAGCGCCTCACCATGGTCGACCAAAGAAGTTGAGTGCACGTGCTCAGCGTCATATCCAGAGGTTGTCTTTGGGAAATAGACGTATGAGTGCTGCCAGCATTGCTGCAGAGGTTGAAGGAGTGAGGGGTTAGCCTGTCAGTGCTCAGACCATACGCCGCACACTGCATCAAATTGGTCAGCATGGCTGTCGTCCCAGAAGGAAGCCTCTTCTAAAGATGATGCACAAGAAAGTCCACAAACAGTTTGCTGAAGACAAGCAGACTAAGGACATGGATTACTGGAATCATGTCCTGTGGTCTGATGAGACCAAGATAAACTTATTTGGTTCAGATGGTGTCAAGCATGTGTGGCGGCAACTGGGTGAGGAGTACAAAGACAAGTGTGTCTTGCCTACAGTCATGCATGGTGGTGGGAGTGTCATGGTCTGGGGCTGCATGAGTGCTGCCAGCACTGGGGAGCTACAGTTCATTGAGGGAACCATGAATGCCAACATGTACTGTGACATACTGAAGCAGAGAATGATCCCCTCCCTTCGGAGACTGGGCCGCATGGCAGTATTCCAACATGATAACAACCCCAAACAAACCTCCAAGATGACCACTGCCTTGCTAAAGAAGCTGCGGGTAAAGGTGATGGACTGGCCAAGCATGTCTCCAGACTTAAACCCTATTGAGCATATGTGGGGCATCCTCAAATGGAAGGTGGAGGAACACAAGGTCTCTAACATCCACCAGCTCTGTGATGTCGTCATGGAGGAGTGGAAGAGAACTCCAGTTGCAACCTGTGAAGCTCTGGTGAGCTCCATGCCCAAGAGGGTTAAGGCAGTGCTGGAAAATAATGGTGGCCACACAAAATATTGACACTTTGGGCCCAATTTGGACATTTTCACTTAGGGGTGTACTCACTTTTGTTGCCAGTGGTTTAGACATTAATGGCTGTGTGTTGAGTTATTTTGAGGGGACAGCAAATTTACACTGTTATACAAGCTGTACACTCACTACTTTACATTGTAGCAAAGTGTCATTTCTTCAGTGTTGTCACATGAAAAGATGGAATAAAATATTTACAAAAATGTGGAATTTCCTTTTAAGTTTGGCTGTTAGTGAACGTAACGAATATGAATTTATCCGAAGTTACGAATTATCCGAAATAATGAATGCCGCATCTAAACGAATGGAATATAAGGAATTAATAATAATAAATAATAATAAAAAACTTTTTATTGTTTATTATTATTAGTTTGTTACGTTCCATTTGTTTAGATGTGGCATTCGTTATTTCGGATAATTCGTAACTTTGGATAAATTTGTATTTGTTACGTTCACTAACAGCCAAACGTGAAAGGAAATTCCAATACCTATAATTTAATAGTTGGTTATTATTAGTTAGTTATTATTTCGGATTTTTGGATTTTTGTTCTTATTTTCAGGTTTTCAAATTTTCAGATTTTCGAATTTGTGAATTTTCATATTTCCGGATTTTCAAATTCTCAATTTTCCAGATTTCCAAATTTTTGAATTTATGAATATCTGAATTTTTGGATTTCCGAATTTTGAAATTTTTACGAAGTTACGAATTTATTTGAAATAACAAATTTTGATTATAAAGAATAGCCAGAAAAAGGAAAAGCAAATGAAACTAAAATGAACAAATTTTTCAGCAGTGTACACTCCTTTAAAGCGATTGTAAACCTATTTTTTTTAAAACAAAGATGTCATACTTACCTGCTTTATGCAGTGGTTTTTCACAGAGTAGCCCCGATCCTCCTCTTCTTTGGCCCCCCGCTGGCACACCTGGCGCCTCTGGGGGCAGTCGTGTGGGTTTGCTTCTGAGCTGCACACCTGAGGCCTATGCAGGTTTGAGAGAAGCAGTGCGGGGTTGGGGCTGTCGGCCAGGAGTCCAACCAAGTTGCAGAGGCTCAGCTCGAGGGAAACCTGATCGTTGCAGAGGTTCAGCCGGGAACCAAGTGCTGCCAGAGGTGAAGGAGAAGCAGTTGCCACATGGGAAGACCACTCCTGTTACCAGAGGCAAGTGAGGAACAAGGTCAAAGATAAAGGGGACCCAGTCGCCACTAAGGGACAACCACTCCTGTTATCAGAGCCCAGTTCATGGAAGAAGTACCAGAGCAGTTTTATTCACTAGCCGGGGATGGTGAAGAATGGCGTTGCCTCTGGTAACAGGAGTGGTCTTCCCATGTGGCAACTGCTTCTCCTTCACCTCTGGCAACACTCAGTTCCCGGCTGAACCTCTGCAACGATCAGGCTCCCCTCGAGCTAAGCCTCTGCAACTATGTTGGACTCCCGGCTGAGAGCCACAACCCTGCACTGCTTCTTTCAAACCTAGGCCTCAGGCAGCCAGGGGCTCCCGGGATAGGCCTCAGGCTGCTGGCCCAGCAACCCGGAGCCTTGTAACACACGTCCACCCAGACAGCCATCCAGGTGGCACAGAACCCCGATCACCTGACTCCTCCCAAATAAATAGGCTCTCCCAGCAGGTCAAGGGGCCAAAGAAAACCCCTGCCAATTAGCTGAAACAACCCATCCATATAGTCTAAATTCACTATGCCCTTGTCATTCTAATGTCACAGGCAACAATGCCACCTAATGACAAAAGAGGAATTTGCATCAAATCCAGAGTTAGGGAAAAGTCAGTGGATTCCCCTAACAATCAGTTAGGCTAGTTACCACATAGCAGACTAAATTTGTTAGCAACCCTGCCTAACACCAGGGTGCTACATATAGAACTAACTTAGTAGGGGGGCTTGTTGGACCTCTGCAGAGAGACCACTGCTTTTACACAGAGAGCAAGGGTCCTTATCTATTGTACAGCTTTAGGCCTAACTTAGTAGGGGGGCTTGTCAGAATTTTGCAGAGAGACAACTGCTACCACACTAAGAGCAAGGGTCCTTACCTGTGGCATGCTGGCAGGGGACAGGCCTTTCTACTCAGGCTGTGGCTGCTTTCTAAAGAAAAAAACGGTAAGGCTTTGCATACCTTGTATTTTGAGGCGCGTGGAATGTATTCATCTGACATTTCAGTTAGGCCTGGACATACCAGCCATACACGCTATCAGATGATACATAAATTATGATAAGCTGCAGATGTAAAGGGCAACAATAATCCACCCCTAAATGGATTTTTGGCTCATTTATAAGTAGCAAACATGTCTTGTTTTTTTCCCCTGCCTATGGATTGTGGAGGAAATTAATTCTGATGTGGGGAATCTTTGACCTAACATCTGCTGAGTTATATCTCCCTGGTAAGCAGATTTCTATGGCTGTATGCAGGTCCCGCTCTCTCCGCAGGCTCTATATTATCAGTCTTGTCAGCTTTCAATAGTCATCGATCAGCAAGGAAGTCGCTCTGTAGATAGCGGGGCTGTATATTCCATTTTGATTCACGTGTCCGCCCTCATATATAAGGTGGGTGACACAGCTTTCATGGCTGCTGACTATACAAATGAGGCTTTGAGACAGAGGAAGAAGATAATTAAAGGGGACCTCCAGCCCAAACAGCTGAAGGCAGAGCTGAAACACATTCACGGGAGCTGTTTTATCTGCTGAAAGATATGTAAATTGAAGGCCAATTAATGTCACATGGATAAACATGCATTGCATTGTACTAACAACCTTCAATTTTGTACTCTTATCAAAGCTATTTCCTATTTTTATTTTAATTGCATAGCAATTTTTATTTCATTTGTTATCACCACATTCCTATTGTATTTTTTTATTTTAAATTGTGTTTCATTTGTTAACACTAAAGTTTCAATTTACATGTATTTTTTATTGTATTATAATAATAATAATTTATTTATTAATTTCCATTTTATTTTTAATTTTAATCCTTTTTTAATTGTATTTTTTTGTCTAATGTCTTATCATCACTTTCTCATTACAGTTGTGCAGGGTGTCTGAATAAGACTGAGCAGTCTAATAGGCACCTGGTGCACTTGGTAAATGAACTGGTCCCTCTCCCTCTCTAAGACCGGATTAACGTAGGGGCTATTGGAGCTGCAGCTCCAGGCCCCTACCTTAATATGGGCCCAGCACTGACCATTTTGACACTGCACTGCATGAGAAGCTCCTGGTACCTCCTGCAAGAAGGAGAATCTGAAAGTCGGGGGTGATTGGTGTGGGGAGGGGGCACAATTACAAGCACCGATCGCCCTCTATTGCTTTCCATGAAGCAGCTGCAAGCTGCTCCTCCTCCTCTCCCTCCTGTGGCTTTCAGCTGCTTCATGGAAAGCCATAGAGGGCGATCGGTGCTTGTAATTGTGCCCCCCTC
>BLSH010433815.1:1440054-1451407 GCA_018402905.1 Glandirana rugosa | reverse complement strand
CGTCTGTATGATCTCCTCTACCAGTCTCTGACGTCTGTATGATCTCCTCTACCAGTCTCTGACGTCTGTATGATCTCCTCTACCGGTCTCTGACGTCTGTATGATCTCCTCTACCGGTATCTGACGTCTGTATGATCTCTACCGGTATCTGACGTCTGTATGATCTCCTCTACCGGTATCTGACGTCTGTATGATCTCCTCTACCAGTCTCTGACGTCTGTATGATGTCCTCTACCAGTCTCTGCCGTCTGTATGATGTCCTCTACCAGTCTCTGCCGTCTGTATGATGTCCTCTACCAGTCTCTGCCGTCTTAAAACTTTCAAATTTTTCGTGCCGTCTCTGACCATCTCCTGTAGTATGTCTGCAGTCTCTGACCATCTCCTCTAGTATGTCTGCAGTCTATGGCCATCTCCTCTAGTATGTCTGCAGTCTATGGCCATCTCTAGTATGTCTGCAGTCTATGGCCATCTCCTCTAGTATGTCTGCAGTCTCTGGCCATCTCCTCTAGTATGTCTGCAGTCTCTGACCATCTCCTCTAGTATGTCTGCAGTCTCTGACCATCTCCTCTAGTATGTCTGCAGTCTCTGACCATCTCCTCTAATATGTCTGCAGTCTCTGACCATCTCCTCTAGTATGTTGGCAGTCTCTGACCATCTCCTGATTTAGAGATCATCTCCTCACTGCGCACTCCCAGCCCAGTGACGGATCTGTCAAGGACAGCTCTCGGTCTCTAATAATGATTGGTTGGCAGTCTGTGAGACTGGCTCCCAAATATGTGACCACTGTGAGGGCCAATCACAGTGCTCACGTAATTAGCTGTTCTTTCCTGCCCCCTGAGCATAAAGACCCTGTTAAAGAGGAACTATGCTCACCTTGTCTCCAGCAATGCAGCGTCCTGGGGCTCCCCACCCCATGGATATGAATTGAATATGTCAGCATCCTACTTCCCGGTCTCGATTGCTGGCCGATGTCATTGGCCGGGCAGGGTTGACGTCACTCCGCTCAGATTCAGCAATCCTCACCCATGAGAGAGCATTTGTGTGGAATGCATGGGCAACTGTGGATCCATCCTTTCTTTGAAATTTCTTGAAGAGTTTTTAATAGACCTTCCATTATCATATAAAAAGCGATTGAGACCTTCAGTGGTCATTGGTTTCTGGTGAGCGAGCCCTTTTCTCACACATGGTGGAGCACTGATACAAGAAGCCACCTCACAATATTTATTAAAGGCACGGTGTCTTTTGAACTTTGTATTAGTTGTTGAGGAGTAGCGCCTGCTCTGCATGTTCTATCTGGTATCGGGGCTGTGTACTAACAAGTGTTGCTTGTTGCAGGCTGGGAATAAGCACTCTGCTCCAGGAGATGATGGTGGATTTTTCGGGGTCCCGGCGTTCCTCACTGTATCGGGCCAGCTCCACCTGGAGGTGATGTCGGGGTAATGCTGCGTGTGTTCTCTGTATGGTGCAATCATTACAAAACCTTTTGGGAAAGTCACTGAAGGCAATCATTCCAGTTCATGGAACAGAACACATTCTGGTATCTGATTCCTTTATATCAAGATTGCCAGTGGAGCCAGAGTGTTCTCTGATTGGACGAGGTGGAGGGGCTGGGAAGTGACATCACACTCTCCACCTCGTCCAATCAGAGAACGCTTTGCATGCATTCAGAGAATGGCTGAGTGACTCAGTGCACAGCGGCCGGCCTCCTGTGTTCACAATGCAGCAGGGCAGCTGCTCAGCACAGAACTCAGAAACGAATGGAGATCACGGGAGTAGCGAAGTCTATACAGGGATCTCCAGCTTCAACAGGTCCTGTTTTCAGGATTTCCCTCAGATGAAACGGCTGTAATAATTACTAAGGCAGTGAAAATAATGGAGAGCCTGAAAACATGACCTGTTGGTGCACATTGAGGACTGGAGTTTAGAAACACTGTTCTAAAGGGATCCCATTGGTATGGTCCAAGCTGGCCCAATGTAACTATGTAAAAAATGTCATACCCGGAATTCTTCCTTAATCGCTTCAGCCCTGGAAGGTTTACCCCCCTTAATGAATAGGCCATTTTTTGTGATACGACACTGCGTTACTTTAACGGACAATTGCGCGGTCGTGCAACGCTGGACATAAATAAAATTTACGTCCTTTTTTTTTCTCACAAATAGAGCTTTCTTTTAGTGGTATCTGATCACCTCTGCGGTTTTTATTTTTTGCGCTATAAAGAATATTTTTTACTTTCTGCTTTAAAACATATCCAATAAAAAAAATTGAAAAAAATTAAATTTCTTCATCGGTTTAGGCCAATATGTATTGTGCTACATGTTGGTAAAAAAAATCCCAATAAGTGTATATTGATCGGTTTGCACAAAAGTTATAGCGTCCTACAAACTATGGGATTAATACTGGAATTTTTTTACTTTTTTTTTACTAGCAATGGTGGCAATCAGGGACTTCTAGTGGGACTGCAACATTGCGGTGAACAAATCGGACACTAAGGGGTTGATTTACTAAAGCTTGAAAGTGCAAAATTTGGTGCAGCTCCCCCCATAACCAATCAGCTTCAGTTTTATTGTCAAAGCTTGATTGAACAACCTGGGGTTAGAAGCTGATTGGCTACCATGCACAACTGCGCCGGTTTTTGCACTGTCCAGCTTTAGTAAATAAACCCCTAAGTGATTTTTTTTTTGGGGGACCATTGACACCAATACAGTGATGGGTGCTAAAAATATGCACTGTCACTGTACTAATGACCCTAGCAGGGAAGGGATTAACATCAGGGGCGATCAAAGGGTTAATTGTGTCCCTAGGGAGTGCTTGCTAACTGTGTGGGGGAGGTGCTTTTAACTGTGGGAAGACAAAGACAGAGATCCGTGTTCCTGCTTAGCAGAAACACAGGATTTCTACCTTCCCTACTAACAGAACGGTGATCTGCCTTGTTTACATAGGCAGACCGATGTTCTGCCCTTGTCGGGAACGATGGGTGGGTTTTCCGCCGGACCTGCTGATTGGCTGTCCAATCACAGCGGGAGCGTGTTGCTGGTGGTGCACGTGTGCACTGCAGATCTGGAAGTGCAAAATCATGTGATTTTGCTCAGAGGAGATGCCCCCCCCCCCCCGCAGTTCATATACACGGGGCAGTCGACAGCAGGTTAAATTATACGTCTCCCATAAATCTCTCAAGTTTGGTTTTCAGTATATAAACAAATAAATGTTGCTGCACCTCTTCCCTTTATATGTGCATAATAAGTACAAGAATTAAATCAAATCACTTCATAACACTTCCATATTAAGTGCACTAGTGATAAACGTATACAGTCAAAATGGATACGATTCTATATGATGATCTGTTGAACACATCCAATAATATAACCGTGCTGGAATTAAAGTGAAAAAATAAAATAAAAAACACAGTGAAAAACTTAGTCCATATAAATCAAAGTTCATGCAAAAAAAAAATCATAAGTGAATGTGAAAAAATATATCTAATCAGTCCATTTAATATAACTCCAGCACCGTTGTGTTTAAAAGTGATGTGCTCCAATGCATCAAAACTCCACAAACGCACTCCACCCAAAAGGAGATATGTAAATGCGCTCACCAGAAACAATCGCCCATAGAATACGCCTATATGTGTGTGTATGTATGTGTGTGTATGTATGTATATATATATATCAGTGTAACAGGCCCCGATATATCTCTTTTCCCAATGGCAGGCTCTATAGCAGGATATGCAAGTAGCGGACCTCCAGCTGTTGCAAAACTACAAGTCCCATCATGCCTCTACCTCTGGGTGTCATGCTTGTGGCTGTCATAGTCTTGCTATGCCTCATGGGACTTGTAGTTCTGCAACATCTGGAGGTCTGCTAATTGCATATCCCTGCTTTATAGGAATGGCTCCATCAATTGAGCCACAAACAAGCAGATGATCGTGTAATATCGTTTTATTCCAGCCGATTATTAAAATCAATCATATATTGCACTCGCATGTATCCTAAAGTTCGTAAGCAACCAGTCATATGCAGCTATAGACTATGGGTGTTGCGAATCAACTGCTATGTTGCAGGCAGCGTGCGTTCCACCTGGGAAAGCAGCTAGACTCTAGAGCTCCCCCGTGCATGCGTCTTAGGCCTCTCTTCAATATATTTCTTGTACAAAGGTTTGAAGAAAAGATAAGAAAAGATGAAGCACATACAGGCGATATCAGATCAGTAACAACTGAAATGTCATTCTCATTACATGGACGATCGTGGAATATATATATGCAGAAAAAGAAATGACATATTTAGGCATCATATATGTCAATAATTCAACTTTGAATCGCCTTCGTCCTAGTCAGGTGTAGGCTTGATGAAAAGAAATACGAGAAGGATGCAGATGAGCATGGAAGACTAAAAAGGAGTGTAAAGGTAGGAGTCAGAGAAGAGGAGAGGGGGGTCCGCGGGATGGGGGGTGGGGGGGGGGGGGAGAGGGACCCGAGTCCCTTACATCGAAAGAAGCGTTGGGTCAAAACTGGACAGTTGGCTGTAAGCTACCCAGGGCCGCCAAATCCTCAGAAACTTTTTATGGCTGTCCGCAAGGATGGATGTCAATTTCTCATTTATCATAATGTCATTTATGCGATTTTTTTTTTTTTTTGATTTTTTTTTTAATCATTTCAAAGCTAAGTGTGGACGTTTTCCAAGCTTTGGCAATAGTCAGTTTAGTTGCAGTAAAAATGTGCGTTGCAAGCTGGCGCTCCTCTATGGGCTTGCAGAGGAGAGCTTCATAGGGGTCCCTTTTTAAATTAATGTGGAATAGGTTGCGGAGTAAGGAGTACATACACTCTGACCCATATCCTACAGGCCTTCGGGCACTTCCACCTAATATGTGACATTCTGCCCTCCTGAGAACACCCTCGGAAGCAAAGTGGGGAGTACGTTGGAAGGTAGCATGCAAGTCTGGCCGGGGTATAATACCACCGGTAAAACACTTTATATGCATTTTCCGGGATTATAACATTATGGGAGGTTTTGGAAGTCGCTACTAACATAGTTTGCCAGTCCTACGGGTCCAAGTGTCCCCCGAGCTCCGCCTCAAACTGACTCTTCAATGCATTTCACAGTGGTGTAGTGGATAGCACTTTCGCCTGGCAGCAAAAGGGTCACTGGTTCGAATCCCAACCACGACACTACGTGCCTGGAGTTTACATGCTCTCCCTGTGCCTGCGTGGGTTTCCTCCGGGTACTCGGTTTCCTTGCACACTCCAAAGATATGCTGGTAGGTTAATTGTCTCCTGTCTTAATTGTCCCTAGTATATGTATGAATGTGAGTTAGAGACCTTAGATTGTAAGCTCCTTGAGTGTAGGGACTGATGTGAATGTACAATATATATGTAAAGTGCTGCGTAAATTGACGGCGCCATACAAGTACCAGAAATAAATTTCACGCATGCACGCGTCATCAGGGAGTGAAGCCGACGCCATTTTCTCAGAGCCTAATATACTATCAAACCATTTCCGATTGGTCAGTTCAACAAACAGAGGAGTCTCGTATGTATCCCCAATTACTCGATCTCAATTAACCTACCGCCACTATAAGACTATGATATACATCACAAGCTGCACATGAATTATGCAGTATATAATACATATTGTTAATCATATAAAAAAAAAAAATCTTAGCCTAAAAACGTTTAAAGGCTATGGGATTATAGATGGGAATGCTAGCTCCCTTCACATACACCATTTTTGGGAATTTACTCCAGCACAGACAGTGTTGTCATCTCACTACAGGGAGTTAGAAGTTCATTGGATTTCTGGCAGGATCAACAAGTTTGTTTTGCAGTTATTGAACAGATATAACAGTTCCATGGTATCGTTACCAAACGGAGTAGATAAGAGAAGCTCATTGCCGGGGTGTATTGCCCTCCCCTCATATTGTACAGCACAGTATGGAATCCTCAGCAACCTAAAGAGGGAAAAAAAAATAGAATTGTTAGATGTGACGGAAGGGTCGCCTCTATAGATTAGAGATCCTAAAGCTGAACTAATTTTTGTGTTTTACTATTAAGAATCCTCTTCTCATTTGTCTCCACCTCCAGCGCCTTCACCAGAGTGTTCACCTTCGGGCCGACGTTCAGAGCTGAGAATTCGCAAAGCCGGCGACATTTGGCGGAGTTTTACATGGTGGAGGCTGAAATCTCCTTTACAGAGAGCCTGGAGGACATCATGCAGGTACCGCGCAGGTTGCTGCATTAAAGTGAACCTGTCATATTTTTTTTTTTAATAGTTTATTAGTATGCAATCCATTGATTGGCAGAAGAGAGGTTTAGTAGATTTATAGTGAAATTAAAGCGCAATTCCTCTGGTCTTCTTCGTACGCAAAGTGTGTCCAGCAGCGATCACCACAGGTCATCACTGGCTGTGCAGAGAGCCATGAATAGCTGCGGCTGCCGGCGACCCTTCATAAGGAACAGGGCTGGCATCCGTAGCTAGCCACTCAGAGCCGCAGGAGGATCTCCGATTCCTGCCGCTACAATTCATACCGGCTCAAATCTCTAGTATGGATGTAGCCTTAGAGCTGAACCTCGGGCGAGTTCATGAATAAAAAGTTGAAATACACGTTTAGGATTTTTACCTACCAAATCCTATGTAGTTCTTTTCATACAGTCTTCGGATAAATACAGTGCCTTGAAAAAGTATTCACACCCCTTGACATTCTCCACATTGTGTCATGTTACAACCAATAACGTAAATGTATTTTATTGGGATTTTATGTGATAGTCCAACACAAAGTGGCACATAATTGTGAAGTGGAAGGAAAATGATAAATGGTTTTCAACATTTTTTACAAATAAATATGTGAAAAGTGTGGCGTGTGTTTGTATTCAGCCCCCTTTACTCTGACACCCCTAACTACAATCTAGTGGAACCAATTGCCTTCAGAAGTCACCTAATGAGTAAATAGAGTCCCCCTGTGTGTAATTTAATCTCAGTATAAATACAGCTGTTCTGTGAAGCCCTCAGAGGTTTGTTAGAGAACTATAGTGAACAAACAGCATCATGAAGGTCAAGGAACACACCAGACAGGTCAGGGATGAAGTTGTGGAGAAGTTTAAAGCAGGGTTAGGTTCTAATAAAATTTACCAAGCTTTGAACATCTCACGGAGCGCTGTTCAATCCATCATCTGAAAATGGAAAGAGTATGGCACAACTGCAAATCTACCAAGACATGGCCGTCCACCTAAACTGAGCGGCTGGGCAAGGAGAGCATTAATCAGAGAAGCAGCCAAGAGGCCCATGGTAACTCTGGAGGAGCTGCAGAGATCCACAGCTCAGGGGGGAGAATCTGTCCACAGGACAACTATTAGTCGTGCTCTCCACAAATCTGCCCTTTATGGAGGAATGGCAAGAAGAAAGCCATTGTTGAAAGAAAGCCGTAAGAAGTCCTATTTGTAGTTTGTGAGAAGCCATGTGGGGGACATAGCTAACATGTGGAAGAAGGTTCTACTACAAATATTCAGCAATCATTGTCAACATCAACTAATATCACTGATCCCAGCGCTCATGTAAAACCACCATAAATATACAAACTGCTATTATAATAAAAAGTCCATTCAATTAAAATACAGCCTAAGAACAAATGTTCGTTTGGATGTTAGCAGCGCTTCCTTAGTTGTTCTCTTAAAGCTTTAACCAGAGAAGAAAGTTCAGTCCTTGAGAAGTTTTTGAGCTATAAGCATGCTCCCAGTGAAACGTGTACTGCTTCAAAGATAATCTTTATGAGCTCTACTCCTCCACGTGCACTTCTCCCTATGTCTAGTCATATAGGTGCTTCCTTTCTGGTAGCTATGTGAGATCGTCTGATTCCGATCGAGAAGCTATCCTCAATGGTTTCTCCATTAAACAGCGAATATTGCATCCATGTAAAGAAAGGGGGACACTAATAGTGTAATCCTGTATTTTATTATTAAAATCCCCCCTCCCTAAAATCTTGCTTACATAGTAAACATCCTTTAAAAGCATATCAACAACATATACTGCTCAGTTGATCTGATGACTCTCTCACCGCTCCAATGATCACTCGTTTGCGGCATTCCCGGGTTGAGTCTCAGATCACCGTCGGTGTACTGAAAGCCGCGTGGTCACTTCCCTGACCGATTTCAACATTATGTCTTTGTCAAAGAGCGTTATTATGTGGAAGAAGGTGCTCTGGTCAGATGAGACCAAAATTTAACTTTTTCGCCTAAAAGCAAAACGCTATGTGTGGCGGAAAACTAACACTGCACATCACCCTTAACACACCATGGCCACTGTGAAACATGGTGGTGGCAGCATCATGTTGTGGGGATGCTTTTCTTCAGCAGGCACAGGGAAGCTGGTCAGAGTTGATGGGAAGATGGATGGAGCCAAATACAGGGCAATCTTAGAAGAAAACCTATTAGAGTCTGCAAAAGACTTGAGACTGGGACAGCGGTTCACCTTCCAGCAGGACAACAACCCTAAACATACAGCCAGAGCTACAATGGAATGGTTAAGAACTTTAGATCAAAGCATATTCATGTGCTAGAATGGCCCAGTCATAGTCCAGACCTGAACAAGACTTGAAAATTGCTGTTCACAGACGCTCTCCATCCAATCTGACAGAGCTTGAGATATTTTGCAAAGTAGAATGGGCAAAAAATGTCCTCTAGATGTGCAAAGCTGGTAGAGACTTCCCTAAAAAGACTTGCAGCTGTAATTGAAGAGAAAGGCGGTTCTACAAAGTATTGACTCGGGGGGGGGCATACAAATGCACTATAGAAGTATGTAAAAGTTCAGCGTTACTAATCAGTGTACTAAATTCATAAAGTCCATATAACCACTGTCACACACACATCCAAAAAATGTCTTTCTATGAACCTAATCCACCGCTGTGCTCCAATCTTCTTTATCATGAATGTGATCCACCACCAGGTGAATAACCTGCTCACCTCAGTGCTGCCAGTCAGAAGCCTTTTTTTACAATTCCCGCTGATCCAATGGAGTGGACTCCTCCCTTCCCTTCTGGGATAGGGTGCTCTTTTCTCACTGAATTACTCATATACGAGCCACATGAAATACAAATGTAACTACATAGTGCTCTCTGTCTCAAACATTTATTAAAAACGCCCCTTATAAAAAAAAACACTAAAGAAAGATAATATAAAATTGCTTCTATGTAAAATCCATCCGCTAGATCACCCCTTCGCTCTGTCCTTGCTGGCTGCATGATATCAAAGGGCTGGGCTCCTCCTCCTAAACGTGTGTTGCCCTGTGATTGGGCTTCTTTATTAGGGCCTACTGGGAAAGGAGTGCCAGAAGGGCAGAAGGGAAGGAAGGAATCCGCTTCAGGGGATTGGCGGGAGTTGTAACAAAAGGCTTCTGACTAGCAGCACCCATGATGCAGTTTTACAATCCTCTCGTCAGATTCAGATTTTTATTCCCCGGCTGTATATTTTCAGGACAGGTTTCAGAATTGTATTTGTGGGTAACGGGGCAATTTTTAGTCTGGGGTTTTTCAATGAACTTTTATATTTAATTTCTAGGTGATGGAGGACCTATTTAAAGGGACAACCTCAGCATTGCTTAGCAAATGCGCTGAAGATTTAGCCTTCTTCTTCAAATACGTCTCCCCGGGACAGAAAGTAAGTATGATGTCATAGCTGCTAAGTCCTAGATTTCCATAGTCCTTATAGGGTGTTGTGGTGTTATTAGGAGGACTTCACAAATCTGGCCATCCCGACTGGCCACCTTAAAAAAGGTACGCTGGACATCTCTGCAATTCATAGCTGTGGCCAGCTCTTCCCTTGGACTAGAGAACACCTCCGTCTTATGTTATGGAAATGAGGAGAGGGGGAGGATGTTCTCTAGTCCGGAAAGAGAGCACTGAGTAGTACTGAGGACACTGCTTGGGATTTCAGTTCAGCAGAGGCAGTATTATCAGGTCGCTAGAGGAAGCCAGGAGCTTACGGGATTTCTTGCGGGTCACCAGGTATTTTTCTGTATTTGTCATTTTTTTTTATTGTTATTACGTCCAGACGTACAAGTTACAGTTTGTAAAGGGAATTTTTTTTTTTATAAATAATAAACATTTTATACTTGTCTGCTCTGGGAAATGATTTTGCACAGAGCAACCCTGATCCCCGCTTCTCAGGTCCCCCTCTGGCTCTCCTGGCTCCCTCCCTGCTGAGTGCCCCCTGGAGTAATCTATGGAGGCACTCATGCCGGCTTGCTCCCGAGCTGCGTTGTGTGTGTCCATTGATGCACACATTGCGGCTCGACCCTGCCCCGCTCCCTCCTCTCTGGCTGTGGTTCACTGCTCTTCCTTCTAGACCAGTGAGAGTGAGAGAGCAGCAATGCACAGCGCTAGATTGACATTTTGGCTCAGGTAAGTGTTTGGGGAGGCTGCACACAGAAGGCTTTTACCGCAATGCAGATAATGCATTAAGGTAAAAAAAAAAAACACCTGCTTTTAGAACCGCTGTAAGGCTGCATTCACACCTGAGTATATCGTTTTCAGGCAGAAAGTCGAGCGTTTACAGCATTTTGCTGCGATTTTGTACAGGTCAAAAGGTTACCATTGTAAAAAGCAGAGAAACGCCTGTAATCTGCCTAACAATAAAAAAAGCTCCAGAACTTTTTTGAGCTTCATGGGTTTGGCTTCAGGCCTTTTGGAGTGGAGATCTGAACCATCTCCATAGAGAATCATTGGTTTTTTTACCCTCCAGCGTTTTGTAGCTTCAAGCTACAAAACGCTCAGGTGTGAATGGGGCCTAAGACCTCTCTTAAACTGGAATTTCTTGTACCAGGTTTTATAGCACAGGGAAATTGGGCGTAGGCACAGACCTCTTACTCCCCATACGCATGAATATTATTACCTCTGATGCTGATTTATCCAGGATAAATGTACTCACAAGCCCAACAAATCTTGCGTTGTCTTTTTCTCACCCGCTGCTCCTCTGCATGTTCTGCCCCGAGCCACCGTCTTTGTTTTCTTAGTCAACCTCTTCCTAGTTCTTGCAGCTGGCCTCTGATGATGTAGCACCAGACCTCACACATATGCAGATGGAGATCTGGCCCTATGTCTTTTACAGTACTGTTGCCATATTGTCGGGAGATGTCCACTCCCTCAGCCTCCTGGGATTCACGTGAAACATCACAGAAGGCTGCAGGATGATATTCTGGCTTTTTTCCATGCTGCGTGCAACCACTCATAGGCATGAATGGCATGCGGGCATACATCGGTGCCAAGAGTGGAAAAAACATTGTATGCCCCTAAAGCGGCCATGTGCATGAGGCCTTAAAGAAGTTATACTGTGTATGTATATGTGTGGGTGTGTGTATGTATGTGTATATATAT
>BLSH010433815.1:1423940-1434673 GCA_018402905.1 Glandirana rugosa | reverse complement strand
TGGTGAACTGGTGACCCGTGAATTTGGGGGAATTGTTGGTCTGGTTAAAAGTCGAAAGTCGCGAGAGTGTGAAACTTACTGTTAATGAGTCAGTACGTTGTGACGTGGGTATACTTTAAACGCAGGAAAAAAAGTGTGTTTGTCTCGAAAGAAAACCACCATAAATTAGTAGAGACCCAAAAAAATAAAAAACGCAATATTAATTTTTTTCTGGCTTTTAAAACATTTTTTTTTACTTAAAAAGAAACAAAGACAATATTTTAAAACGTTTAATCATTAAAAAGAAGTATTTTTTTTTTTTACCAAAGATAGGTAGCAGTATAAATGTTGGCCAAAATTTATGAAGAAAAATTACTAATTTGCAAAATTTTATAACAGAAACAAAGAAAAATTCATTTTTTTTTACAAAATTTTCGGTCTTTTTTTAATTATAACGCAAAAAATAAAAAAACCCAGAGATGATTAAATACCACCAAAAGAAAGCTCTGTTTGTGTGAAAAAAAGGACGCAAATTTCATATGGGTGCAGTGTTGCATGACTGAGTAATTGTCATTCAAAGTGTGAGAGCGCTGAAAGCTGAAAATTGGTCTGGTTGTTAAGGGGGTTTAAGTGCCCAGTGGTCAAGTGGTTAAATATGAGTTCTGGGGTCAAAAAGACCTCAAATCTCATATTTACACTTAAATGCAATAAATGTCATTTGAAAAAAATAAAAAATAATTTTTTTCTCCTTTAAGAGCTATGGGCGGAAGTGACGTTTTTGACATCGCTTCCGCCCTGCAATGCTATGGAGCCGAGTGGGCGGCATCTTTCGCTCACTCGGCTCACAGGCATTGGGGAGAGAGGACCCGATCGTCTCCGCTGCTACCGGCGGGTCCAGTAAGTGGCAGAGACGACGGAAAAGTGGCGGGAGGGGGGGCACCTCTCCCACCCCCGATAAAAGTGATCTCACCGCGAATACGAGCGCAGAGACCACTTTTATCTGAAAGCCGCCCGGGGCTATGGTAGCTATCTGCTACCATATCAACGGTATTCAACGGCAAAGTACCGCCGTATAATGATGGCGGGCAGTCCAGAAGTGGTTTTAAGCACTTGCTGGCCAGGCCTTTTCAGGCACTTTTTGTTTATAAGTTTAAATCAGTATATTTTTTTTTACTAGAACATTAATGGCGATTGTTGAATTTTTTCTATGTCACACGGTATTTGCGCAGTAGGTTTGCAAACAAAATTTTTTTGCAAAAAATACACTTTAATGAATTAAAAAAAAACGCAATATTTAAAATTTTTTGTATAACGTGAAAAAAAAAAAAATATATATATAAATATAATAATTGGGGGTTCTAAGTAATTTTATAGCAAAAAAACTGATTTTAACTTGTAAACACTGAATCTCAAAAAGAGGCTCTGTCCTTAAGTGGTTAATAAAATGATTTTTTGTTAAATACCTCAATATCATTACTGGGTCTCTGTGCTTCTCTGCTCCATTGTCCACAATGGTCTTGTCCGTGGTCTCCTTCAGATCTGAGGATCTACACTCCTGTCAGGTTCAAGTTTCAACCGCAGGCTTGTAAAACCTCTGAACTATAAATCCCAGCATGCCAAGATTCTCTATTTTCAGGGCAAGCTTATCAGTTGAAATAACTGGATGAGCTGACTGTTCCTGTCCATTACACAGTGATGCTATATCAGTACGGGAGCCATCTTTATATGGAAGCCCATTCTGCTCACCAGTATAATTGAACTCCAATTAAGTTAGCAATCAGGAGTAGTTAAGACTCACTCAAGTACAGTAATTAGTGCTGAGAAAATTGGGGCTTTTTATGAGGAAATTAATACTCTAAAAAGAGAAGTGGATCTGCCTAAAAATACCTTTCCTCCCATAGGAAGAATTACTTTCCAGTCTGATGCCATTAGCACCTTTATTTGTAAAAGCCGCAGACCTCCTTTTACATACAGCGCATCCGGAAAGTATTCACAGTGCTTCACTTTTTCCACATTTTGTTATGTTACAGACTTTTTCCAAAAATGGATTACATTCATTATTTTCCTCAAAATTCTACAAACCCCCATAATGATAATGTGAAGAAAGTTTGTTTGAAATCTTTGCAAATTTATTTTAAAAAATCCCTTGTACATAAGTATCACAGCCTTTGCCATGACACTCAACATTGAGCTCAGGTGCATCCTGTTCCCACTGATCATCCTGGAGATGTTTCTACAACTTGATTGGAGTCCACCTGTGGTAAATTCAGTTGATTAGACATGATTTGGAAAGGCGCACACCTGTCTATATAAGGTCCCACAGTTAGGCTCCATGCACACTGTATCTCAAAAACTACCGTTTTTGGTCGTTTTGGCGTTTTTTTAACAGCCCAAAAACGCCACTTTATTTTATCCTATGTGTCCATGCACACATGGTCGTTTATTGTCTTTTATCAGCAGTGGCGTTTTTGGGCTGTTATCTGAACGCCCTGAACTGGCGTTCAAAAGTCGTTCTCATGACCCCAAAAAAACGCCAGACGCCAGTAAACGCTGGTATATCGGCGTCTGGCGTTTTTTGCAGTCAATGGAAGCCAATGAAGAAAAAAACGCAGACGCCCAAAAATGCAGCTAAACGCTGGTAAACGCCGGGGTTTATCAGCGTCTGGCGTTTTTTGCAGTCCTCAATGGAAGCCCATGAAGTAAAAAAAAAATGCCAAAAAACGCAGACGCCGAAAAACGTCGCTAAACGCTGCTTACAAAACACTGCAAATAGAACATTTTGTGAGCAGCGTCTCCTGCCCGACGCTGAAAGAGCCCTATAGCGTCCAGTGTGCATGGAGCCTTAACAGTGCATGTCAGAGCACAAACCAAGCCATGAAGTCAAAGGAATTGTTTGTAGATCTCTGAGACAGGATTGTATTGAGGCACAGATCTGGGGAAGGATACAATAACATTTCTGCAGCATTGAAGGTCCCAATGAGCACAGTGGCCTCCATCATCCGTAAATGGAAGAAGTTTGGAACCACCAAGACTCTACCTAGAGCGGGCCGCCCAGCAAAACTGAGCGATCGAGGGAGAAGGGCCTTAGTCAGGGACGTGACAAAGAACCGATGGTCACTCTGACAGAGCTCCAGCATTTCTCTGTAGAGACAGGGGAACCTTACAGAAGAACAACCATCTCTGCAGCACTCCACCAATCAGGTCTGTATGGTACAGTGGCTAGACAGAAGTCACTCCTCAGTAAATGGCACATGACAGAACGTCTGGAGTTTGCCAAAAGGCACCTGAAGGACTCTGACCATGAGGAACAACATTCTCTGGTCTGATCAAACAAAAATTGAACTTTTTGGCCTAAATGGTAAGCATCATGTCTGGAGGAAACCAGGCACCACTCATCACCTGGCCAATACCATCCCTACAGTGAAGCATGGTGGGGCAGCATCATGCTGTTGGGATGTTTTTCAGCGGCAGGAACTGGGAGACTAGTCAGGATCGAGGGAAAGATGAATGCAGCAATTTACAGAGACATCCTTGATGAAAACCTGCTCCAGAGCACTTGGGGCAAAGGTTCATCTTACCACAGGACAACAATCCTAAGCCCAAAGCCAAGATAACAAAGGAGTGGCTATGGGACAACTGTGTGAATGTCCTTGAGTGGCCCAGACTTGAACCCAATTGAACATCTCTGGAGAGATCTGAAAATGGCTGTGCACCGACGCTCCCCATCCAGCCTGATGGAGCTTGAGAGGTCCTGCAAAGAAGAATGGGAGAAACTGCCCAAAAATAGATGTGCCAAGCTTGTAGCATCATACTCAAAAAGACCTGAGGCTGTAATTAGTTCCAAAGGTGCGTCAACAAAGTATTGAGCAAAGGCTGTGAATACTTCTGTACATGGGATTTTTTTTTTCCGTTTTTTTTTTCTTTTTAAGGAATTAGCAAAGATTTCAAACAAACTTCTTTCACGTTGTCATTATGGGGTATTGTTTGTAGAATTTAGAGGAAAATAATTAATTTAATCCATTTTGGAATAAGGCTGTAACATAACAAAATGTGGAAAAAGTGAAGCGCTGTGAATACTTTCCGGATGCACTGTGAGGCTGAGGTCTGTTTGGATTTTAATTTAAAACCTTGGCATTTGGTCATGTGACCTCTGCTAATGGGGAGATCACATGATTACATGCATAGGCTTTTGTTTTGTGAGCAGTACTGGGGAAAGGACTCACTACTAGTGTGGGGGGGGGGGGGGGGGAGAAAGGATGAAGTGCAGCATCAAACAAATGTATGAAAAAAGAGAATGTAAATTACTTTTAAGCAAGTTTTACTGTTGTTGCTTTAGTTTTGCGCTTTATTTTTACAGAATATCTTACACAGAAGCAATAGAAATTCTACAGAAAGCTCCAGTCACCTTCCAGTACAGCACAGAGGTAGGTGACTCTGAGAAATGTTTGGTGATGCATACTGGCATAATGTTGGTTAATGATGATGGCGGCGCCGCCATCTTGGTTGGTCCGCATCTGCCTTCCTCCTGACAAAGGATTTATGAGACACCTGGACCTTTCTGTGTAGGGGGATACACGAGTGGGCAGTGTTTTGGCGGTTTTCTTACCAAGTTCTGGTAAGCGCATTTATTTTTGCGGTGGTGGAAATTCACATGCGGTTTGGTGGATGTATACTGGCTTTCTCCACAGATGATTAACTTTATGCACTGGACACTTTACTGTTATAACATCTACACCAGAATGAGCACAGGACACTTTATTGGTGATTTACTGTGATTTGGACATTTTTATAATATCTCCTGATCAATTTATATAATTGCTGTATCCATATATCTGTATAAGACCTATATATATATATATATATATATATATATATATATATATATATATATATATATTTATTTATTTCCTAGCGCTAAACTTTAGATATCCAAGGTTTAGGAGTGGCCTGCACAGAATCCTGACCTCAACCCGTTGAATTGGGCTTGGCCCCTTAGTTCCAGTGAAGGGAACTCTTAAGGCGTCAGCATACCAAGACATTTTGGGCAATTTCATGCTTCCGACTTTGTGGGAAGAGTTGGGGGATGGTTCCTTCCTGTTCCAACATGACTGCTCACCACTGCACAAAGCAAGGTCCATAAAGACATGGATGACGAGTTTGGGGTGAAGGAGTCCTGACCTCAACCTGATAGAACACCTTTGGGATGAATTAGCGTGGAGACTGTGAGCCAGGCCTTCTCATCCAACATCAGTGCCTGACCTCACAAATGCACTTCTGGAAGAATGGTCAAACATTCCCATAGACACTCCTAAACCTTGTGGACAGCCTTCCCAGAAGAGTTGAAGCTGTTATAGCTGCAAAGGGTGGGCCAACTCAATATTGAACCCTATGGAGGTAGCCCTCACATTTATGTAAATATTTTATTCTATCTTTTCATGTGACAGCACTGAAGAAATGACACTTTGCTACAATGTAAAGTAGTGAGTGTACAGCTTGTATAACAGTGTAAATTTGCTGTCCCCTCAAAATAACTCAACACACAGCTATTAATGTCTAAACCGCTGGTAACAAAAGTGAGTACACCCCTAAGTGAAAATGTCCAAATTGGGCCCAAAGTGTCAATATTTTGTGTGGCCCCCATTATTTTCCAGCACTGCCTTAACCCTCTTGGGCATGGAGCTCACCAGAGCTTCACAGGTTGCCATTGGAGTCCTCTTCCCCTCCTCCGTGATGACATCACAGAGCTGGTGGATGTTAGAGACCTTGCGCTCCTCCACCTTCCGTTTGAAGATGCCTCACAGATGATCAATAGGGTTTAGGTCTGGAGATGGAGATGCTTGGCCAATCCATCACCTTTACCCTCACCTTCTTTAGCAAGGCAGTGGTCATCTTGGAGGTGTGTTTGGGGTCGTTAAAATGTTGGAATACTGCCCTGTGGCCCAGTCTCCAAAGGGACAGGATCATGCTCTGCTTCAGTATGCCACAGTACATGTTGGCATTCATGGTTCCCTCAATGAACTGTAGCTCCCCAGTGCCAGCAGCACTCATGCAGTCCCAGACCATGACACTCCCATCACTTTGCTTTGCGTGTAGGCAAGACCCACTTGTCTTTGTACTCCTCATCTGGTTGCCGCCACACATGCTTGACACCATCTGAACCAAATAAGTTTATCTTGGTCTCATCAGACCACAGGACATGGTTCCAGTAATCTATGTCCTTAGTCTGCTTGTCTTCAGCAAACTGTTTGTAGGCTTAAGTTAAGTTTAAGGAGGGGCAGGATGATGTCCACGATGACGCAAGAAATGGCCAGATAAAAAAACGCAGGACGAATGCAAATGTGGACAGAGTGTGAACCCTCAGATCGAAGATTGAGTGTGTGAATGTTGGCAGAAGAATTTAAGAGGGAAAGGGCAGATGCTACCGGAGGATTTGGGAATGAGAAGCATTTCCGCAAAGATGGTGCCTTGAATGAGATGAACACTGGCTTCAAATTTCATTCCATATTTTGAAGAAAGCTGAGGTTTTTTTTTTTGTTTTTTTTTTTTATAATTTTTTTTTTTCCAGTGCATTCCAGGAATTCTAGCGGTAATACAGTCCGCTTGTTCAGATGTACCTACAGGTAGGCCTATAATAAGGAATACCAGTAGGTACATCTGCATCTGTAGCAGCCAGTGACATCTCAGGTGCGCTCTGAATGGACGGCTCTCTAGGGGGTGCCATCCATTCAGAGCGCTGTGCTGAGGCCGTGACTCCCATGTGCGCGTGCGGAAGTGATGTCATCGCGGCTCGGCTATTCAAACGGCCAGAGCCCGCAAACCTGGAAGGAGGAGCAGGTGAAGGTGGAAGCCCTGTCAGCAATGGAGGCTGGAGGCATCTGTTTTACACATTACTCTTTCATATTGTGCTGGTATGCAATGCATACTAGCACATTATGTTATGAACTTTACAGAGGTCCATTTTTTTAACGATTTTTCTACCGCTTTAAATTGTCACACCCTGTATATACACAAAATCTATCATATCACCAGCGGAGGCTGGGTCCTTCTGATGACAGGTAGGTCTGACTGTAAAACCAATCCATAAAATCTCAAATGCGTTCACCTGATGAAGACTGTAATGCCCGGTACACACAGTGAAATGAGATTATCGGACGAATGATCTTCCATTTTTTTGTTTTTTTATTTGCATGCTAATCTGAGATCGAATCGGAAGAGTTTACTTAAGTCACGAAAATTCTCGTACGACAGAATAAAAAATCGGATGTGATGTGTTGTAGTGTATTGCATTTTCGAATGACGACTGTACTGCTTAACCGAAAATCATATGATCGGGCATCGTACCAGAAAAATTTTCCTGCATGTCCGCTCATGTCCGGATGGATAATATGGGATGAACTGTCCTGATCGGCTCTCAAAAGCTCTGTACTAACGATTCGATTACCGTACGATCGCTTCAAAAGGGGTACTTTTTGGCCGATTGTCTAGCTTCTAGATCTTTTTTTTAAATTAAAATATTGCCACTATATACCTTTTTGGCTGATCTGTATACCACGGTCACATGATAAACTGCAGGGTCTGCCCAG
This sequence comes from Glandirana rugosa, assembly GCA_018402905.1. NCBI lineage: Eukaryota > Metazoa > Chordata > Amphibia > Anura > Ranidae > Glandirana > Glandirana rugosa. The sequence goes on along the minus strand of BLSH010433815.1, from coordinate 1,427,111 downwards.
TGCTGAGTGTTCAGGTAGGAGGAGATTTTCACTATAGCCTGTGCCCTCATGCTGTTATGGGAGGTGGAGCATCCATAAATCAAGATATGACATCCCACCCACTGTGTTCTTTTTTTAGTTACTGGGCATGAAGGAGGGAGGGACGGACTGGGCTGTCATTTAGAATCTGTATATACACCCACATGTGTGATGTCAATATCATGTGACCTGAAAAGCTCAGCTCAACAAATATATTCTCTCCAGCAATAGAGACCAAACTGAGCATGTGCAGCTTTACTACTCTGACTGTGTATTATCTGGCTTGCTAATAGAGACCTGCAGGAGAGGGGTGATCTGTCCATACAGGATCAAAGAGCTTTTTTACACAATACAGAGGATTAAACCCTTAAGTTCCACAGTGAGTATAACAAGCATGCTATTCTGCATATACAGACTGATTTTACTGTTGTGGGTTCAGTAACGCTTTAAGTGGCCTTGCTGACGCAAAAACATGGTCCACTGTTAGTAATCCTGCTTGCGAAATGCATGCCACCATCGCAGGAGGTCATGCATGTAGACAGGAAATAATTGCAGGCTATTAGTGGTGCTGATCTGCTGCAAAAGATGCAAAAAAAATGGTGAAAAACGTGTTTTATAATAAAGAATAAAAAAGCAAAATATAGCAATTGTCTGATACAAGTGCTTAAGTACATTAAGTCATTCAGTTAGGATTTACATCTACTTTAATGTCCTGCTATTCCTGGCCACTGTGACCACCCGTGATAATGAGATTTCTTGTCCTGGACACATGCGTTCTTTGTGCCCATTGCTTTATTTTCATAATGTGACCTCCTCCTGGCCAGAATGGGACCGCTGTTCTTGGTTTCCAATGATCTTTACTGAGAAATTTGAAAGAACAATTATAAGAATAAAAGTTTCCGTCTTGTACACATAAGGCGCTTCCTATGGAGTGTTTCCTGGAAACGGATCTGTTATGTAACATTTGCATGTTATAGACAAAGTCAGCAGGAACCCAGTTATGATGTAGAACATCTCATTTCTGTTGCTGACTGTTCTCAGTTCTCATTTCCTCCCTGAACCAGGGAATTACTTGGACAATGAGGAGAGATAGTAAGGAAGATGGAAAGCAACCATGAGAATACTTAAAGGGTAACTCCGCTTTCATGGGGGGAAAAAATAGCAAATAAAGAAAAAATAATATAGCGCTTATAATTGCAACACTAATCATATTGTAATTGAATGTCATTAAAAATTACCTTTCCTTTTCAAACCTGCAATTTTCTGAGAATGCAATGCAATATGGCTACCTGGAGTTGTTCTGTACACAGAGTGTCTACTGACCACTCCCCAGAAATATCATTTCCTGCTTGTGTGATTGGCTCACCAATTTTCCCAGAAGTCTGCCTAAGATACAAGTCAGATTTCAGGCATCCCCTGCAACAAAAATGTCATTTTTGGAGAGATACTGTCAATAGGAACACGTCTAAATGGATGCAGGCCCAGCTGATTGCCTCATTAGTGCTCTGCAGCTGCACAACTGACAGTTAATTATGAAACCACTCCCGTTACACCCACTCAGTACAGAGACAATGAGAAACATACAGGGATTTCTTCAGAATAACAGAAGGTAGGAATCTGCAACAAAGGTTGTTATAATCCCTGCAATGTACAGAGATCACCCAGAGGGGAATGGTTGTTTTTTTTTCTCAACAAAAGTGGCATTCTACTTTAGTCCTCATGCACACAGGACGTTTTTACAGCTGCTGTTTTGGCTGCAGATGTTTTTTTCTACAGTCATTAAACCCTCCATCATGTTATTTTATGTGTTCATGCACACATAGGCTGTTATCAGTTGTTTTTGGTTGTGGTGTTTTTGAGCTGTAAAAAAACCCAAGACCAGTGTGTTCAGAGAGACATTTTTGAGCTGTAAAAAGAACGCAAGACCAGTGGGTACTGAGACGTTTTTGAGCTGTAAAAACGCTCTAACGCTGAAAAACGTGCAATAGCATGGCTTTACGTTGTATACACAGCGTTAAGCCTCGTCAGGCTTTTCTCTGTCTCTATTCAAAATCAATGGTTCCCTATGGCCCATTGGTTTGAATAGAAGTCGCACCAGAAGTCGGATCATCATGATCCGACTTGCGGCATCACTTGTGTGCTGATGAGCGAGCAGGCCGCATGCCCTCAACATGGGGGGGAGGGGTGGGTGCTTTGCGCCGGGGGGGGGGCCCTGCGCCCCCACTCCAAAGCACCTTGTCCCCATGTTGATGAAGGGCCTCTTCCTGACAACCCTTGCCAGTGGTTGTTGGGGTCTGCGGGCAGGGACTTATCGGAATCTGGAAGCCCCCTTTAGTAAGGGGGCCCCCAGATCCCGGCCTCCTACCCTATGTGAATAAATATGGGGTACATCGTACCCCTACCCATTCACCTGAAAAAAAGTCTTAATAAAATATTTTAAGAACCTGTGTAGTGTGTTGTTGTTTTTTTTAATCAGCTCCAGCGTCTTCTCCCCCTGCCCCAAAACACCCACCCCCCTATGTTGAGGGCATGCGGCCTGGTATGGTCCGGGGTGGGGGGGGAGGGGCGCTCGCTCGTCTCCACCCTCTTTCCTGGGCTGCCAGGCTGCGTGTTAGGATAAGGGTCTGGTATGGATTGTGGGAGGGGGGACCCTACGCCATTTTTTAACATTTTGGCCCGGGTTCCCCTTAAAATCCATATCAGACCGAAGGGTCTGGTATGGTATCGTCTTGGGGGGGGGGGGGGACTCCACGCAAATTTTTTTGCGGGGGTTCCCCTTCAAGATTCTCAGCACCCAAGTCGCACCAGAAGTCGGATCATTATGATCCGACTTCTGGTGCGAATTCTATTCAGATCAGTGGGCCATAGGGAACCATTGATTTGAATAGAGGCATGAGAAAGGCGCCTTAAAGCTAGCACGGAAAAATGTGCAAAAACGCCCCTGCAAAATAGCTGAAAAAAGTCACTAAAAGCTACTGAGGTTTTTAGGATTTTTAACATCTGTGTGCATGAGACCTTAAAGTAAAGCTGAACTAAGTAAATACTTAAAGTGTTACTAAACCCACAACAGTAAAATCAGTCTGTATATGCAGTACAGCAGTGGTTCTCAACCCTGTCCTCAAGTACCCCCAACAGGCCATGTTTTTGGAATTT
>BLSH010433815.1:1406507-1423930 GCA_018402905.1 Glandirana rugosa | reverse complement strand
CCTTAAAATCCATATCAGATCGAAGGGTCTGGTATCGTCTTGGGGGGGAACTCCACGCAAATTTTTTTGCGGGGGTTCCCCTTCAAGATTCTCAGCACCCAAGTCGCACCAGAAGTCGGATCATTATGATCCGACTTCTGGTGCGAATTCTATTCAGATCAGTGGGCCATAGGGAACCATTGATTTGAATAGAGGCATGAGAAAGGCGCCTTAAAGCTAGCACGGAAAAATGTGCAAAAACGCCCCTGCAAAATAGCTGAAAAAAGTCACTAAAAGCTACTGAGGTTTTTAGGATTTTTAACATCTGTGTGCATGAGACCTTAAAGTAAAGCTGAACTAAGTAAATACTTAAAGTGTTACTAAACCCACAACAGTAAAATCAGTCTGTATATGCAGTACAGCAGTGGTTCTCAACCCTGTCCTCAAGTACCCCCAACAGGCCATGTTTTTGGAATTTCTCTTAGATAAAATAGCTGTCCAAAATACCAAGCCATTGACTCTGATTTAAAGCACTTGTGCACGATAAAGGAAAATCTGCAAACATGGCCTGTTGGGGGTACTTAAGGAAACAGGGTTGAGAACCACTGCCGTAAAGCATGCTTGTTATACGCTGGAATCTAAGGGGTTAATCCTCTGCATTGTATAAAAAGGCTGTTTGATCCTGTCTTCTCTGATCCTCCCCTACTCTTACAATTCCCAATCCATCTCCTAAAAGAACAGAGCCTTTGGGGCACTCTGCACATGCTCAGTTTGGTGTGTATTGCTAGAGGTTTTTTTCTTTCTTTTTTTTTTTTTTTTCTTGGGAGGGTGCATGTGATCAGCACAGGACCAATCAGCACTGTCCAGACAGAGGGTCAGGAAACGTGTAGTCCTATAGGATCATCAGAGGAAAATGAAAACTCCTCCTACAAGATTTAACCAGACACTGATAGAAGTCACAAGACTGCTATACACTGCTTAGGTTATTAGCAGTTTCTATTCACTAAAATAATTGCATTTCCTTGCTCTGTGTACTGTGGAAGACCAGATATAGTGAATGCAGGATTCTGGGTTTAGTAACACTTTAAAGCGGAGTTCCAGCCGGTATTAAAAAAAAAAATGAAAAGTCAGCAGTTACAAATACTGTATCTGCTGACTTTTAATATAAGGACACTTACCTGTCCAGGGAGCCCGTGATGTCGGCACCTTGAAGCCTACTGACTCTGGGTGCAGGTGCCGGTATCCTTACTAAGGGAAACAGGAAGTGAAGTCTTGCGGCTTCACAGCCTGCTCCCTACTGCGCAGGCACGAGTCTCGCTGGGTTTCTGAACGGTCCCACTGTCTTCTGGGACCTTGTGTGCAGCGGTCTTACCTGGACGTGGGAGCGGTTACCTGGTTTTGACCGGTACCCCCCCCCCCCCCAAAAAAGTGCCAAATGCGGCAGTGGGGGGGGGGGGGGGTGCGAACAAGCTGAGCTTCCACTTTTGGGTGGTGCTCCGCTTTAAAGTAGATGCATCCGCTGTTTGGATATTCTGACAATTGCAGGCATTAAAGCGGAGGTCCGAGGGCAAAAAAAAAAAAATTAAAAGTCAGCAGCTACAGATAAAGTAGCTACTGACTTTTAATATTAGGACACTTACCTGTCCTGGAGTCCAGCGATGTCGGCACCCGCCGCCGATCTTCGGATCGGGGGACGGGTGCAGCCGCCTCCATCGCGGGTAAGGTAACCCGGACGTGTAAGCTGTACAGCTTCACGCCGGGCACCTTACTGCGCATGCGCGAGGCTCTGCCGCGCTCTGCTACTGGCCAGAAGCAGAGAGAGCAGGGAGGAGAGATCTGGGCTGCTGACGTCAGCAGCCGCCGGCCAGAGCTCCCGGATGTGTGGAAAAGGACACCCGAAAGGTGCCAAATGTGAAACCTGAGGGGGGGAGGAATCCAACCAGCGGAAGTTCCACTTTAGGGTGGAACTCCACTTTAATGTTCGGAATGCAATAGCCGGGACTGCTGATTCACTCATCCACACTGTATAGCGTGGGTGGAGGAATCTGTTACATCTATCTGTGTATTGCAAACCTAAAGCAGAACTAAACCCTCCCATCGTTTTCAGCCAAGGAAGCTGCCATCTTGGCCTCTGATCTTCGACTTCCATGGCGCTGCACATGTGATCAGTTATGACCCCAGCCATTGGATGGTTTGACCTTTTGGTTGAGAGCACAACCAATGTGACATTTACATTCCTGGCACATGCTGGTAATGTAAATGTTTTCTTAAACTGTTAAATCAATGGGTTTAGTTCCATTCACACTTGGCGTTTTGGGATCTCGGACAGGGATCGCTGCGATTCTGCCCATGATCTCAAAACTTACTGCAGTCGCACAATTTTCTCTCCAGGCATCTGATGTGCAATTTGCTGTCATAGTGAGACACACAAGTCTGGTCTCTGGACAGGGTGATTTGGTTGATGCCATGGTCCAGACCATCCCTGGCTTTGTGGTTCAGGAATCTGACTTTGGAGTCAGAAGTCCTTTCTTCTCGTCTTTTGGAAAATTCTCATAATGGACACCAGTTTGTCAGGCTCAGGTAGGAGGTGAGGGAAGCCTTGGAGCTTGAAATGATTTGAAGATGTAAATGTGCAGTGCCTTGAAAAAGTATTCGTACCCCTTGAAATTTTCCACATTTTGTCATGTTACAACCAAAAATGTAAATGTATTTTATTGGGATTTTATGTGATAGACCAACACAAAGTAGCTCATAATTGTGAAGTGGAAGGAAAATGATAAACGGTTTTCAAATATTTTTTTTACAGATAAATGTGAAAAGTGTGGGGGGCATTTGTATGGTGCCCCCCTGAGTCAATACTTTGTAGAGCCGCCTTTCCCTGCAATTACAGCTGCAAGTCTTTTTGGGGAAGTCTCTACCAGCTTTGCACATCTAGAGAGGACATTTTTGCCCATTCTTCTTTGCGAAATACCCCAAGCTCTGTCAGATTGGATGGAGAGCGTCTGTGATCAGCAATTTTCAAGTCTTGTCACAGATTCTCAATTGGATTTAGGTCTGGACTGTGACTGGGCCATTCTAACACATGAATATGCTTTGATCTAAACCATTCCATTGTAGCTCTGGCTGTATGTTTTGGGTCGTTGTCCTGCTGGAAGGTGAACCTCCGCTCCAGTCTCAAGTCTTTCAGAGACTCTAACAGGTTTTCTTCTAATATTGCCCTGTATTTGGCTCCATCCATCTTCCCATCAACTCTGACCAGCTTCCCAGTCCCTGCTGAAGAAAAGCATCCCGCAACATGATGCTGCCACCACCATGTTTCACAGTAGGGATGGTGAGTTCAGGGTGATGTGCAGGGTTAGTTTTCTGCCACACATAGCGTTTTGCTTTTAGGCCAAAAAGTTCAATTTTGGTCTCATCTGACCAGAGCGCCTTCTTCCACATGTTTGCTGCCCCCCACATGGCTTCTCGCAAACTGGACTTCTTATGGCTTTCTTTCAGCAATGGCTTCCTTCTTGCCACTCTTCCATAAAGGGCAGATTTGTGGAGAGCACGACTAATAGTTGTCCTGTGGACAGATTCTCCCACCTGAGCTGTGGATCTCTACAGCTTCTCCAGAGTCACCATGAGCCGCTTGGCTGCTTCTATGATGAATGCTCTCCTTGCCCGGCCGGTCAGTTTAGGTGGACGGCCATGTCTTGGTAGGTTTGCAGTTGGGCCACACTCTTTCCATTTTCGGATGATGGATTGAACAGCGCTCTGTGAGATGTACAAAGCTTGGGATATTTTTTTAGAACCTAACCCTGCTTTAAACTTCTCCACAACTTTATCCCTGACCTGTCTGGTGTGTTCCTTGGCCTCCATGATGCTGTTTGTTCCCTAAGGTTCTCTAACAAACCTCTGAGGGCTTCACAGAACAGCTGTATATTTATACTGGGATTAAATTACACACAGGTGGACTCTATTTACAAGCGGTCCCCTAATTACAAACATCCGACTTACAAACGACTCCTACTTACAAACGGAGGGAGACAACAGGAAGTGAGAGGAAATCTCCCCCTAGGAAGGGAAATTCACTCCTGTAAGAGTTATTATGGGATAAAGGGGTCTCCATTGATGCTTTATCACCAAGGTTTCTTTCCACAACAACCCAAAATTTTCAAAATCCAATTATCATTGGGACAGGAAGTGAGGTGAAATCTGAAAAGAAACATAGACAGCAAAACAAACATTACAGGGGTGTTATCCCTTCCATATGCTATCCAAAAAGCTTAAAAATAGTTTTTTTGGCTGGAGCTACACTTAGAAAATGTACCTGCTCTGACATACAAATAAATTCAAACCTACAGTCCCTATCTTGTTTGTAACCCGGGGACTGCCTGTACTAATTAGGCGACTTCTAAAGGCAATTTGTTCCACTAGATTTTAGTTAGGGGTATCAGAGTAAAGGGGGCTGAAAACAAATGCCCCCCACACTTTTCACATATTTATTTGTAAAAAAAAAAAAAAAAGTTGAAAACCATTTATCATTTTCCTTCCACTTGACATGACAACGTGTGGAAAATATCAAGGGGTATGAATACTTTTTCCAGGCACTGTATGGAAGTCTGATGACTTGTAAATGTGTGTGATTTCACTGGTTGCATGTTTTTTTCTTCTGGGTCAGTGACTGGTTTCCTTTAGCCCTGGTTCACATTGATGCTACATTGAAATCGCTGCTACTTCACAAAGTAGCAAGGTCAGTGCAATTTCAGGTGCTACTTAATAGACACGTGTGTGGCTTCATGCACCGATGTCTATTGAAATTGCACCTGAAATCGGCAAAAGTAGTGCAGGAACTACTTTTGCAAATCGGTGCTGTGCTGAAAAATCAATGTCGCAATGGAACGGTGCCATTGCTGCCAATAGGCTGCAACTTGTCATTCGATTTGATCTCTCAGATCGCATGAGAAATCGCTCCAGTGTGAACCTAGGCTTAAAGGGGGAACTCTGAAAAAATGTTAAAAGCATCCTTTAGGACCCATCCCATTGAACCCTGTTCGTTCGTTGCAGTGTGTGTGACGCAAACACTCATTGATGTGTGGTGCAATAAGGCAGCTCGTGCATTGAAAAGGCTGCTGATGCACCGCATTGGACTGAAAATTGGACCTGCAGCTTGTTTGGTAATGCTCCCCAATGTATGTGCCATGCTTTGCAAGGCACCGATGCACGTACGGTACGTTCCTGCAAAGCGAATCCATTATCATTTATTCAAGCACCGCTAGTACAGTGGCTTGAAATATTTTTACTATCTTCTCCAGTCTTTTACACAACAGAGGACAGTTTGGTATGGAGAGGGATGTCTGCTCTGTGTGCTAATGAAGCTTTATTACATTGCAGAGTGCTGCAAAGCTATCATGTTTTCATGCTCTGAGTGCCAGGTTGGGGCGTGTTTAAGGGCAGTGGTTCCCAAAGTTCATCCTTGGATATCCCCAACAGGTCATGTTTTCAGGATTTCCTTCATTGTGCACAGGTGCTTTAAATGTAAATGGTTTGGTATTTGACCTCTTTAGGGAAATCTCTAAAACAAAGCATGTTGGGTAGTACTGGAGAACCTAGGTTGGGGAGCACTGGTTTAGGGAAAGGATGGAAGAACATGGTCAATGCCCATGAGCGGGCAGGTGACACGGGAAGGTACAAATCTGCAGTATGGAAATGGCGGTCTCACCCTTCTGCCCATGCAGTGTAGCTGGGGGGCTACTCAACAGAATTTGCAAATATTTAGAAAGTTATAAGAGCGCACATACCTGTTGTTTTTTTCCCAACTGTCTTTTGCATTGCATTGCTTTATACTAATAATAGTGAAAGGCATGAAGACGTGGGAGGAGTTCATGTATTTTTTTTTTTTTTTTTATCATTATATTTTCCGTGATGTTGAGGTTCGATTTCCCCATAATGATTTTTTTTCCTCTGATGTTATTGTATTTGAGAAAACAGCATTTCCCTTGCTCAGCACAGTAGGTGTGAAACACGGGCCGACCTCCCACAGACTTATGTGGTTTAGAGTTGTAAAATGCTGGCCTTCCTATGAAAACCACTCACTGGGAGTCAAACTTCATATTCCACCTTCACTTCCATGTTCTGGTGTGTCTGACATTGGACACCCTTTCTGCCAGTGAACAATCGCGCTTTGTAGTCTTAGTTTGTTTTCAATTTTATTGAATTCATAGTTGTACTGCTAGCTTGCCATTAGCAACCATATGTGCAAAGATTAGCTAGTGCATGCACAGAATATGTTTAGCCCCATGCACCTTGAAAACTCATCAGCAAAGCCTTCCCCACCTCCACCTTAGAACCTTCACACTTTGGATCACCCCCTGCACCCTCACCCCTCAGATCACCCCAATTCCTGCACCTTCACACCTCAGATCACCCCAATTCCTGCACCTTCACACCTCAGATCACCCCAATTCCTGCACCTTCACACCTCAGATCACCCCAATTCCTGCACCTTCACATCTCAGGTCACCCCAATTCCTGCACCTTCACACCTCAGATCTCCCCAATTCCTGCACCTTCACACCTCAGATCAGCCCAATTCCTGCACCTTCACACCTCAGATCAGCCCAATTCCTGCATCTTCACACCTCCGATCACCCCAATTCCTGCACCTTCACATCTCAGATCAGCCCAATTCCTGCACCTTCACACCTCAGATCAGCCCAATTCCTGCACCGTCACACCTCAGATCACCCCAATTCCTGCACCTTCACCCCTCAGATCTCCCCAATTCCTGCACCTTCACACCTCAGATCACCCCAATTCCTGCACCTTCACATCTCAGATCTCCCCAATTCCTGCACCTTCACACCTCAGATCACCCCAATTCTTGCACCTTCACACCTCAGATCTCCCCAATTCCTGCACCGTCACACCTCAGATCTCCCCAATTCCTGCACCTTCACCCCTCAGATCTCCCCAATTCCTGCACCTTCACACCTCAGATCACCCCAATTCCTGCACCTTCACATCTCAGATCTCCCCAATTCCTGCACCTTCACATCTCAGATCTCCCCAATTCCTACACCTTCACCCCTCATATCACCCCAAATTCCTGCACCTTCACACCTCAGATCAGCCCAATTCCTGCACCTTCACACCTCAGATCAGCCCAGTTCCTGCAGTACATGTCCATTGGCCAGTACATGACATCCATAGATCCAAGGTCCTTTATTTTAGGTCTAACTAATCTGTGGGTCTAAGAAGGCTACTAAGCTTAAAGTTGTTGGTTATCAAAGTACAGAAATTCAAGAAATTCAATGTGAAAACACAATGAAAAAATGAATGTCTTCAGTGCAAACCACGTGCCAACCTGATCGGTAAATCCAGAAAGACTTTCTTGCATACTCATTAAAGCTCAGGTCAGGAGGCCACCACCACCCAATGGGCATTCTTTTTTTGGGGTTTTCAGGGTGCTCATGAGACTGAAAAACTGTGTGGATGCAGCTCTGGGGCTGTTTCATGGCTGCATGTATGATTGTAAGAACACGCATAATTACTTGTCAAGCCAATCAGCTGTAGACTGTGCTGTGTTCTGACAGCCAGGAATGCAGGCTGTAAAAATGAAATAGCCGTCAGCCCAAGATTTGTCCAGTCATGATGTTTAGCATGGATGGGGAAATCCTTTAAGTGGGTGACCCTTAGACACCGGCCCATTACGGTAGAGCACCATTCTGGTAAATAAAGCCATGCCTCTATAATTTCCTACAATATGCGTATTCTGTTCTTATTCAGTATCTCCGTCATACCGACTAAGATTAAAGTCTCATCATGGACCTAAGCAAATAAACTTTTCTTTTTTTCTTCAAACCTAATGGCCAGTTCACACCAGACCGCAGTGCGGGAAAGGCGCGTACCGCGCACGTTCCCCGCACCGCAGGTGGACCCGTTGCCCTAGAAAGATTGATATTCGGGTGGTGCAGCAGGAACTGGCTGAATTTTGATCCATCTATGGGCAGGCTGGTTGTACTGAAGCCAATCTATTGTTCAACTTCAGTACAAGCAGCCAGTCCGGTGTTTTTCATGCAATCGCTGCCAGCGACTTGCTGCCTTCTTATGATGGGTAAACCTCCCGCTGCCAGAATACTATAGCGCAGCGGGAGGGATTTGCTCATCAACACTGACTGTGTTGGGGGGGGGGGGTGAAGATTGATTTTCTCTTCTTCAACCCTATCGCTTGCTTAAAGGGGTTGTAAACCCTTGAGATCTTTCACCTTAATGCATAGAATGCATTAAAGCGAAGTTCGACGCATGTAAAAGTCAGCAGCTAAAAAAAAGTGTAGCTGCTGACTTTTAACAATCGGACACTCACCTGTCCCATGCTCCAGTGATGCGGTCGCCCGAGTGCTCGCTCCTCGTCCCCTCCCCTCGGAGGCGCCGGCATCATAACTGTGGGCACCCGGTTTGGCTTCAAAGCCAGGTGCACACTACGCATGCGCGAGTCGCGCTGCTCCTTGTGACTGGCCGGCGTATCTTCTGGGACCTGTGACATGTCCCAGAAGACCGCCGAGAGGGAGGGGGGAAGGTGAACTTCCTTCTGGAGCCGCGGCACCAGGGGAGGAAGTGGACCTGGGAACCTGTGAAAACAGGGTCACTGCTCACCCCCCCCCCCCCCAAAAAAAAGACATGCCAATTGTGACATGTTAGGGGGTCACCTTCCCTTAAAGCGGAAGTTCCACTCCTCCTTGCACCAGCCCCCCAGAGCCCCCGTCTTACTTATCTGAATCCTCTCTTTCCAGTATCGGGGACAAGCCCACCCGCTCCAACCGGTGTCTTGGGTCCTGTTTGGATAGATTGATAGCAGCACAGCCATTGGTATTGTATTGTTATTTGTTTACTGTATGGCTTATCTCTTTCCACAGTCCTGATCTGTTTGGATGTTCCTATGATCTAAAGTTGGTTCAAAGCCATTAAATATTGGCTTTTAGTGGCCAGCATAAAGTTGGGCTTACGCATTATTATCTAGTTGGTTGTATGAGCTCTGCATAGTCTCCTTTTTAAAGCGGTAGTAAGCCGCTTAAAAAAAAAAATTTAAAATTGGGCCCGAGGCAATTTAAGTCATAATGTGCTAGCATGCATCACATACAAGCACATTATGGCAGACTTACCTGAAAAGAAGCCGTCCAGCTGCACGGTCACTGCTGAAGGCGCTTCAATCTTTACCCGGTCTTCTTTCCGCGTTCGCAGGCTTCAGTGATATGAATGGCAGAGCCGGCGATGACATCACTGTTTAGGGCGTGGTTATGCCGTTCCTTCATGTGCATGTGCCAGTGACGTAACCGGCGGCTTCTAAAGTAAATGTCTCCCTAAAGGGCGCACGTTTAGGAGATATTTGTTGTACCTATAGGTAAGTCTGATTATATATAGGCTTATCTATAGGTGACAGTCATGCATGGAAGTTTACTCCCACTTTAAATTTCAGCTTTCAGTACACAGCTGGCAAATTTAATCTACTTAAAGCGGTATTAAACCCAAAAGCAAACCTTTATTCTATTGCAGTTTACCAATTCTTAGATGTGATGGCTGCATTAGTATTGGTTTTTTAACAGTCTCCCATCCGCCGCGGAGCGGCTCTTGTTTTGGCACGACACCATATGACGGCACCCAGTTTAGCCGTGATCAAGACGATTCCAATCTTGGCAAAGAGCCACAACTGCGGCTCTTTACCCATGTGATCGGCTGTGTCCAATCACAGCTAATCTCATGTAAACAAGGAGATGCCGATTATCGAGTGACAGGAGAGCCGATCAGTGGCATCTCCTCACATGGGAGACCTGCACAGATAATCAGGGCACTGTTCATCAGTGCCCTGATTACAATGCAGCCCCAACAGTGCCCATCAGTAATGCTAGTCTGTGCCTATTAATGTCAATCGTGCCCATAAGTGCTACCTAATCAGTGACACTAGTCCGTGCCCATTAGTGATGTCAATCAGTGCTGCCTTTCAGTACCCACCAATGCTGCATATTGGTGCCCATTAGTGCTGCATATTGGTACCTCCTCATCAGTACCACCCCATCAGTGCCCTTCAGTGCCACCTCATTGGTGCCCATCAGTGAAGGAGAAAAATTACTTATTTACAAAATTTTCTTACAGAAAAGAAGGAAAATCCTTTTTATCTTTTTTTTTTTTTTTTTTTTTTTTTTTTTTTTTAAAATTGTCGTTTAGCAAAAAAAAAAAAAATAATAAAACAGTGGTGATTAAATACTACCAAAAGAAAGCTCTATTTGTGTGAAAAAAAGTGATAAAAATTTAGTTTGGGTACAGTGTAGCATGACCACACAATTGTCATTTAACCGCTTCAATACCGGGCACTTCCCCCCTTCCTGCCCAGACCAATCTTCAGCTTTCAGCGCTGTTGCATTTTGAATGACAATTGCGCTGTCATGCAACACTGTACCCAAACTAAATTTTTATCATTTTTTTCCCCACAAATAGAGCTTTCTTTTCGTGGTATTTGATCACCTCTGGGGTTATTTTTTGCACTACAAATAAAAAGACCGAAATTTTTATGTTTTCTCCTTTACTGACGGGCACTGATGAGGCTGCACTGACGGGCACTGATGAGGCTGCACTGACGGGTACTGATGAGGCTGCACTGATGAGGCTGCACTGGCGGGCACTGATGAGGCTGCACTGGCGGGCACTGATGAGGCTGCACTGGCGGGCACTGATGAGGCTGCACTGGCGGGCACTGATGAGGCTGCACTGGCGGGCACTGATGAGGATGCACTGACGGGCACTGATGGGCACTGATGAGGCTGCACTGACGGGCACTGATGGGCACTGATAGGCGGCACTGATAAGCAGCAGTGATAGGCGGCACTGATGGGGACTGATAGGCGGCACTGATGGGGACTGATAGGCGGCACTGATGGGGACTGATAGGCGGCACTGATGGGGACTGATAGGCGGCACTGATGGGGACTGATAGGGGGCACTGATGGGGACTGATAGGTGGCACTGGTAGGCAGTGATGAGCACAGATAGGTGGCACTGGTGGGCACTGATGGGCACAGATAGGTGGCACTGGCGGGCACTGATGGGGACTGATATGTGGCACTGATGGGCACAGATAGGTGGCACTGGTGGGCACTGATAGGCAGCAGTTATAAGGAGGCACTGGCAGGCATCACAGATGGGCACAGTGCCATCACTATTGCACAATATGTGCCCCTTACATGGTGGTCCCTGGGTGGCGATCCTCGGGGGGGGGGGTGCGTTGATAAACGATGATTGGTCACGGCTGATCACATAGTAAAAAGCTACCGACAAAAGCTCTTTAATCCAGTGTGTCAGACTGACCCACCACACCACCACATCAAGCGCGCCGGCTTATTATCCTGAACGTCATATGACGGGGATTTTCTCCCCCCTACTAGCTGTCACATTCTGCAAGAAAACATGGCCACGTGCGCTCCGCCCGCCCAGCCGCATCATCCATTCACAGTGTTCTGTGAATGGAAAGCTACAAAGTCTGGCGGCCTTTGCAGCTGTCAGCCTGTAGTTCTCAATTAACAACCACAGCGCTGTGGTAGTTCATTAAAGTGTTACTAAACCCACAATAGTAAAATCAGTCTGTATATGCAGCATAGCATGCTTGTTATACTCACTGTGAAACCTAAGGGGTTAAGCCTCTGCATTGTGTAAAAAAGGCTCTTTGACACTATATGGACAGATCCTTCCTTCCTGCACTGTCTCTCTTGGCAAGGCCAGATAATACAGTGAGGGTAGCCATCCTGCACATGCTCAGTTCAGTCTCTATTGCTGGAGAGAACATTTCCTGTTTCAGTTGAACTGTACAGGTCACATGATATTGACATCACACGTGTGGGCGTGTATACAGGCTATAGTGGAAATCTCCTACTACCTGAAAACTGAGCACTGGACAAACTGTGCAGTTTATCATGTGACCATGGTATACAGATCAGTGAAAGAGGTATATAGCGGCAGTATTTTAATGTAAAAAGAAGATTTATAAGCTTTGGGCACTGTGGGGGGCAGAGGAACTATTTTCATATTAGGGTTTTAGTAACACTTCAAGTCTTCCTGTGACAGAGTAACTGCCCTGGCCATATTGGAGGTACAGCCAGACAGATACACAGTCTGCAGGACCGTGGCATTACACCCAGCATCTGCTAATCATGGGCGCAATGCTCTACAGGTCCATTAGAAAAAAAATAATAAATGCATTTTTTTTACCTGTAAAAGAAATTTGCATATATTTATTTTTTTAAGGTGAACTTCTCATTTTAAGCTTTCTTTCCTTTTCACTGGTTATGATAGAAAAGTTATGTCTGACATCCTGAGCATCTCTGCTAGAGGTCTCCTCCTATTGGTGCAGCTGTTATATACTTGCTGTGTGCACACTGCCATCTAATGGAGGAAAGGGGGAAGCACACCCGGTTCATGTTAGAAGGGTGGCAAGGGATGCTGGTTTTGCACATTTCTCTCTGGTCTGCTAAGAATGGGGCAGAGATGGAGAAGAAGCTACACATGAAAGGTAGAAGTTTGTTGTATCCTGTACCCTAATATCTGGGTAGAGCCACATGGGCCCCAGAAACAGCATCTGTTTGCATACAGATAGGGTTATCGTTCTCTGGTAGTGCAGTTCTGTTCAGAGGGACACTTTTGGTATAAATGAGGATTCCTGGAGTTCTTCTCTGATCTAACATAGCTTGTGTTTCTTTTGCTTGCAGTGGGGTTGTGATCTACAGACGGAGCATGAGAAATATTTGGTCAGATATTGCGGGGACGTCCCGGTATTTGTCGTCCACTATCCATACGACCTCAAACCGTTCTACACTCGGGACAATGAGGACGGCCCTCGGCGCACAGTAAGTAGTAATCTGGTGGGGATTGATGAGTCACATTCAGGCACTTTAGTAGATGAATTTGTTTTTACATTCATTATTTGAATTTCCTATACAATAGAATGAACCCTTTTGCTGCTTGGGCCCTAATTATTATTATTATTATTATTATTTTTGGGGTTTTTTTGCACACATTTAACCACTTCAGCCCTGGAAGGATTTCCCCCTTTAGGACCAGAGCACTATATGCAAGTCACTTTAACTGACAATTGCGCGGTCGTGCGACGGTGTACCCAAACAGAATTTCTGTCCTTTTTTCCCCCACAAATAGAGCTTTCTTTTGGTGGTATTTGATCACCTCTGTGGTTTTTATTTTTTGCGCTATAGTGAGAGTGACCATTTAGAAAAAAAAACAATATTTTTTACTTTTTGCTATAATATATATCCAAAAAAGAAAAAATATATAAAAAAACTAATTTATTTATCAGTTTTTGCTGATTTGTATTCTTCTTCATATTTTTGATAAAAAAAAAATCGCTATCGGTGTAAATGTATTGGTTTGCGCAAAAGTTGCTCCGTTTACAAATGATGAGGATTTATTTATGGGGTTTTTATTTGTTATTTTTTTTCCTAGTAATGGCGGCAATCTGCGATTTTTAGCAGTACTGCGATATTGTGGCGGACATATCGGACATATTTGACACTTTTTTGGGACTGTTGGCATTTATACAGCGATCAGTGTTATGAAAATGCACTGATTACTGTGTAAATGTCACTGGCAGGGAAGAGGTTAACATTAGGGACGCTCTAAGGGTTAACTGTGTTCCCTGCGATGTGTTTCTAACTATGTGGGGGCTGGGATGACTGGGGATGGAGAGTGATCGCTGCTCCCATATACAGGGAACATGCGATCACTCTCCTCTCCTCTCTGTCAGAATGGGGATCCGCTTGTTTACATTAGTGGATCTCCGTTCTGTCACTGCGGGGGATCGATCGCGGGTAGCCGGTGGACATCGAGTCCACCCTACCCACTTCCTGGCTCCCCCGCTACACAGTGAGCGCGCACCCACGATACTCGCTCCTGCAGCCGCTGTTAGGAGATGGCGGTTCACGCAGGAGAACCCAGTTGTCGCCGTCAATGCACGACGGGCAGTCAACAACTGGTTATATTATACTCTTTGGGCCTAGATTTTATTTAGAACCCCCAAATGAATTTATATTTTCCTGAAAGCAGAGGCCCTGTAAATAAAATGATGGCAGTTTTTTTTTATATCACATGATCATTGTGTTACTGCTTATCTCATTTTAAAGTGGATGTAAACCCTTACATATACCCAATGAAGTGACTGGCCTCAGGTGATACACAGAGATAAAACAAATCCTCCTACATAAGTTGTATCTGTTTATCTGCAGTCTTCTCTTCTTATCTGAGCTTTCAGAAAACGGGGCGGAGAGCTGAAATTACAGAGTTCAGTGAGGAAAGGTCTGAGAGCTGTTTGGAGGGAAGGGCCACCCCCCCCCCCCCTTTCCACACAGCACACAGGAACAGAGCTGAAGCTGTCAATCACAGGCTGTGTGCTGGAGCTCCCTTCCCCATCACAATTTTTCTTTTGGTGTCAGGAAAACTTGTCAGAAGTGATTCAGGCTACAGCAGAGGAAGGGGCAGCAGACAGAAATGACACATAAGCCCATTTACACCCACGTGTGTCTATAGGGGGGTCAATGGACCTTCCAATCAGGTCCACCTGAAAAAATGACCGGTGGTCCTGATTGGAACCGCTGTGTGAAAGGTGCCTAATGGTAAAGGGATTTCCAGCTGCTGTAGCATCTAGGAATCTGTTTACATGCTGGTGCTGGTGGTTATACTGGTATGATGCCTGGCGCAGGCATCGTCCTGGTATTGTCTTTTATAGCCAGTGGCGCAACATTTATTTGTAAAAGCAATCTTAGCGGCGAAATAGCTCGCTGGATTGCTTTTAGCCCTCATACACACGGGAGTTTTTTAACGCCACGTTTTTTGTTTTTTTTTCAATGGCCCTCTAAAAACGCTGATGTTTTTGAGCATTAGAGGGCATCGGCGTTAGTGAGCTGTAGCTAGAATGCGGGACCGCCGCGTTCTGAAGCTGCAGCATCATGGCATTTTTGACGCCGAGCCGGCAAAACGCTCAATAACGTTTCTTAATGTTGTATACACAGCGTTAAGCCTCGTCAGGCGTTCTATTCAGAATCAATGGATCCCTATGGGAGCCCATTGATTTAAATAGAAGTCGCACCAGATGTCGGATCATAATGATCCGACTTGCGGCGCAACTTGTGTGCTAGGGGTCTTGAAGAGGAACCCCCACAAAAAACGGTGTAGGGTCCCCTCCAAAATCCATACCAGACCCTCATCTGAGCATGCAGCCCGGGAGGTCAGGAAAAGGGGGTGCGGATGAGCGAGCCCCCCGCGGACCGTACCAGGCCGCATGCCCTCAACATGGGGAGTATGGCTCTGCTCCCCCCACGCCAAAGCACCTTGTTCCCATGTTGATGGGGACAAGAGCCTCTTCCCGACAACCCTGGCCGTTTGTTGTCGGGGTCTGCGGGTGGGGGCTTATCGGAATCTGGAAGCCCCCTTTAATAAGGGGGCCCCCAGATCCCGACGACCCCCCCCCCTATGTAAATGAGTATGGGGTACATCGTGCCCCTACCCATTTACCTGCACAAAAAGTGTACAAAAAAACACAGCTTTTTAAAATATTTTATTAAATCAGCTCCAGCGTCTTCTCCCCTCTCTTGTCCCTCGTCTTCTTTCTTCGGCTCTTTTGCAGGGTCTTCTGCGGAGTTTCTGTCTTCTGAGGCATCTTCTGTCTTCTGCTTTTTTGCCGCTGTCTCCTCGGTTAGCTTCTCCCGCTTCTTCCGCTTCTCCTTCTTCCACTTCTGGTGCGACTTCTATTCAAATCAATGGGCTCCCATAGGGAACCATTGATTTTGAATAGATTTAGAAAAACGCTGCTGACAGCTAGCGCGGAAAAATGTGCATTGACGTCAATGCAAAATGACGAAAAAAACAGTAATTTTTCCCTGACGTCAGGCCCGGCGTTTTGCTTATTTTTTTTCATATGCCCATGTGTATGAGGCCTAACAAGCGGCAGGAGTGGGTCCTCCTGCTGCCTTCCCAGCTCTCCCATCCCACCAGGGAACCCGGAACTGCAGCCAGCGGTTCTGCTAGTTGATCATGGAGCTGATCGGGGAATTGAAGGGCCCCAGATCATCTCTATGATCTAAGACACCGGAAGCAACAAGTATTTTGTCACTTCCAGTTTCACCAGTTGTAATCAAACCATTACTGTTTTTTTTAAAAAAAAAAAGCATCAGATCAGACCGAACTTGGTGTCATCGAATGCTTTTAAGGGCAGAGGAGAGATCTGAGGTCTTATAGATCTCTCCATAAAGAGTACCTGTCACTGCCTATTACTGTCACAAGGATGTTTACATTCCTTGTGACAAGAATAAAAGTGATTAAAAAAAAAATCTAAAGCAACAATGTAAAAATAAAAAAAATTTAAGTGCCCCGCCCCCCCATGCTTGCGCGCAGAGGCGAACGCATGCGCCGGTCCTGCGCACACGCAAACAGGTTATCGCCCCACATATGAGGTATCACTGTGAACATCAGATCATTGGCTTTGCGTTTGTTGCTTGTGCACTTTTAAAGTGTGACATGTTTGGTATCTATTTACTCTGCTTGACATCATCTTTTATATTTTACCCAAAAATTGGGTTTTGTATTGTGTGTTTTTTTTTTGTTTGTTTGTTTTTTGCATTAAGATTCAAAAAAGTGTAATTTTTCCCATAAAAATTGCGTTTGAAAAACCACTGTGCAATTACCATGTGACATAAAAAACTGCAACACCCACCGTTTTAATCTCTAGGGCCTCTGCTTTAAGAAAATGTATAATGTTTAGGGGTTCTAAGATATTTTCTAGCAAAAACTACTGATTTATACATGTAAACAAAAAGTGTCAGAAGAGGTCTTTAAGGGGTTAAGTGACATTAAAAAAAAATGAATAAACAAAACATTAATTATTAATGTTTAAAGCAGAACTGGACTGAAACAGACAAACAAAACATAATAATAATAAAAGTTTAATAATTAATGCTTAAAGCGGAACTAAACTCAAACAAACAACTGTTTCCTATTGAAGGGACTTCCCCGTCCTGCTTACACAAACACAAATGAAATGCTTTCTAATTTTTTCATCCTAATTTTAAGCTTTCTGTGCTGAAAGACAGCACTTCCAGGTTTTCAGGCTTAGGCCAGGCCCTGCTGCCTTATGGGACTGCTGCGTCAGTTATCCCAGCAGGCAGTGATTTAGTGTGTGGTGCGTCTCTCCGTGCACAGCAGATTTCTGCACCAGGGCACAAATGCCACTGGGCGCTAGACTGCCTTTCAACCAGAAGCTGGGGGCATGGTACCATAGTGACCAGGGAATTTTTATTCATTTTTTTTAAATCAAGGCGAAATTCGTAATTAATTTGAAAAAAATAATAATCCAAAACAAACAGACAAAGTCAGGTCAAGACGAAATTTGTAATTATTAATTATTACAAAACAAA
>BLSH010433815.1:1326290-1341437 GCA_018402905.1 Glandirana rugosa | reverse complement strand
CTCCCTCCCTCCCTCTCTCTCTCTCTCTCTCTCTCTCTCTCTCTCTCTCTCTCTCTCTCCCCCTCTGCCTCTCTATCTCTCCCCACCCCCTCTCTTTCTCCATCCTAGAAAGATAGTAAGAGGTTGAGACGCATTTAACACCCCCCCCCCCCCCCTTAAGCTACAAAGGCACTGGCTGGGAACATGCTGTGGTCGCAGTGCTTTAGCAAAGAACAAAAAATCCCCCCCCCCCCCGTTGCGTTCAATGGGCAGGACAGCAATTGAACGCAACAGGTGCCTCTTCACCACCTGTCAAACACCTCTGTAAAGCGATCCCAACCCAAATCACTTTTCGGCGGCAGGGCAATTTAGATAGTTTAGACTTGAGGTTGGGGAGGGGCAGTAAAAAGTGCAAAGGCAGCAGTCTGGGGTGTTCACACTGCCACTATTTGTCATGCGACTTGAGAGTTTAAAGTGCCATGACAAGTCGCGCACCATTAACTGCAACGGAACCGTTCTAATCGGTGCAACTCAAGTCGCTCCGAATTAAAAAAAGGTTCCAGCACTACTTTTGGTGCGACTTCAATATGACTTGCATTGACTTCTGTTAGGCCCCATTCACACCTAGGCAATTTGAATCGTGGGCCTGCAAGTCCAAATCACGGCAAAATGCGGGACACGTTTGCCATGCCATTACTTCTTAATGGCACCCCATTCACACTGCAAATGTGGCAAATCGCAATGCATTACACTGTCGCACAAAAGAAGCCCCTGGGCCTTTTTTAAGGGACAATCGCCGCGCATTGCAACTTGCCACGATTGCAGTGCCATTTATCGCTCGACAATCATTACTTCTTAATGGCACACCAGTCGTGTTGTAATCGTGGCAAATCGCAACGAGCGCCACTGTTGCCCAAAAGAAGCTCCTGCTCTGTTAGGATTCGCCACAATTGCAGCGCCACCATTAAGAAGTAATGATTGTACCAGGAATTGTCGCGCGATAAATGGCGCTGCCATAGTGGCAAATCGCAACGCGCACCGCTGTCACCTAAAAGAAGCTCCTGCTTTGCTGCGATTCGCCACGATTGCAGCGCCACCTATCGCTCGGCACGATTAGGGTGCCATTAAGGGTGCAAATCGCAACACGCGACACTCGATGCTCAAAAAGGAGGGCGTTGCAATCTGAGCGATTGCAGTGTGATCTATCGCGTGCCAAAATTGCAGGTGCTATTAAGGAGTAATGACGTCGCAAACATGTCCCGCGTTTTGCCGCCGTTAAGAATTAGGTCGATTCCATCTGCGATTCATATCACCTAGGCGTGAAGCCGCGGTGAATTTGCACTGGGATGTCTGATACAAAGTTGCGGCAGTGTGAACCCGGGGGTAAAGGGGGCAGTGAGTCGGCTTCATATCGCCTTCGCCTGTCCTATGTCCCTAAAAAATAAAAAAAAATAAAAAAAGCGCGATCGCAACGCCAATCT
The DNA here is from genome assembly GCA_018402905.1 of Glandirana rugosa. Taxonomy (NCBI): domain Eukaryota; kingdom Metazoa; phylum Chordata; class Amphibia; order Anura; family Ranidae; genus Glandirana; species Glandirana rugosa. The sequence goes on along the minus strand of BLSH010433815.1, from coordinate 1,339,977 downwards.
CTTTTCAGAGGCGCCGCACTTTATCTTGTATTCCGGAACCTCCTGATTCTGCATAAATAAAAAGAATCATCTTGTAGGAAATGGGAAAGAAATCTTTGCAACAATGTAACGCTGCGACTTGCCAACTTCTGTCGCTGTCACCCTCTGTATAGCACTGCAGTCAGCACAGGGTGTTAAAGCCCAGCTCAGGCCACGCCCACTCCCGGAGAAAGGGTGTGGCCAGCCGGGTAGCTGCTTGGGAAACACAGAGAGACACAGACAGTGGCAGTTTCCTGCTGGCGGAGAGCAGATGTAGGAGAAGACAAGAGAGAGAGAGAGCTAAGAGGATGAAGGGGAAAAAGCTGATGAGCCCAGCACAGTGAGGGTACTGTGTGTCCTACATACAGGGGGCCCTGTGTCATTCCGGACATCCCCTCCAAGGAGCGCCCCCCCATGGCACTGCGCTGACAACTGGTCCCCTCTGATTCTGGATGACAGATCTGGACACAAGGCTCCCTTTCTTATCAGGCAGGATGAGTGAAGGAGAAGTGGTCTACTGCGGCTGGCTGAGGAAGTCTCCCCCCGAGAAAAAGTTGAGGAGATACGTGAGTACCCCACTACTTATCCCATAGACCCCTCGTCCCTGGAAAAGCCCCCCGCTTCTTCCTGCTACATCCTGAAAACCTGAGCTTTTATAGAATGAAGGCTTGGGTTTTCCAGGGACGCTCTTTGATTTATAGGACTTGTCCTTGGAGATGATCAATGGTCCCGGGAAAAGTCCTTGCTTTATAATGCAGGGTTGGGTTTTCCAGGGACGCTCTTTGATATGTAGGACTTGTCCTTGGAAATGATCAATGGTCCCGGGAAAAGTCCCCGCTTCTTCCTGCTAGAATCTATAAATCTGAGTTTTTATCAAATGTAGTGTTGGGTTTTCCAGGGACACTCTTTGATTTGTTGGACTTGTCCTTGGAGGTGATCAATGGTCCTGGGAAAAGTCCTTGCTTTATAATGCAGGGTTGGGTTTTCCAGGGACGCTCTTTGATTTGTAGGACTTGTCCTTGGAAATGATCAATGGTCCCGGGAAAAGTCCCCGCTTCTTCCTGCTAGAACCTAAAAATCTGAGTTTTTATCAAATGCAGTGTTGGGTTTTCCAGGGATGCTCTTTGATTTGTTGGACTTGTCCTTGGAGGTGATCAGTGGTCCTGGGAAAAGTCCTTGCTTTATAATGCAGGGTTGTGTTTTCCAGGGATGCTCTATGGTTCTGAAGGACCTGTCCCTGGGGAAAAAGTCCCTGCTTTTTTTCTATCTGCTATTAAATGTAGGGTTGGGTTTCCAGGGACGCTCTCGGCTTTTGAAGGACTTGTCAATTAGAATGATCTTTTGTCCCTGGAAAAGTCCCTGCTTTTTCTATGTGCTATAAAATGTGGGGGGTTTTTTTCCAGGGACTCTCCATGGATTACAAGACCTGTCTCTGGGAGGGATCTGGTGTCCCTGAAATTGGCCCTCTTTTTCCTGATCGGCTACAATGTGTGAATTTATAAAATGTAGGGTTGGCTTTTTCCAGGGACAGTCTCTGGGTTTTGAAGGATTTGTCCCTGGAAATGGTCTGCTGCCCCTGGAAAAGTCCCTGCTTTTTCTATCTGCTTTAAAATAGGGGGTTGGGTTTTCCAGGGACACTGTCTGCTTTTGAAGGACTTGTCCCTCAGAATGATTTGCTGTCCCTGGAAATGTCCCTGCTTTTTCTATCTGCTATACTATGTGGGGGTTGAGTTTTTTTCCAGGGATGCTCTTTGGCTTGTAAGACCTGTCCCTGGGAATGATCTGCTGTCCCTGAAAATTGTCCTGGTTTTTCTGCCCTGCTAAAATCTGTGGGGTTTTTTTTAAACGTAAGTTTGGGTTTTCCAGGGACACTCTGGTTTGTAAGACTTGTCCCTGGAGATAATCAACTGTCCCTGTCCCTGTTTTCATTTCTGACCTGCTAAAATCTGTGGTGTTGTAAAATGTAAAGTTGGGTTTTCCAGGGACACTCTGGTTATTAAGACTTGTCCTTGGAAATGATCTGCTGGTCCTGAAAATTATTTGCTGTCCATAATACTGTGCCTATTTTTCTGACCTGCTAAAATCACTGTTTTTGTAAAACGTAGGGTTGAATTTTCCAAGGACACTAATATTGTAAAACCTGTCCCTGGAAATGATCTGCTGTCCCTGGAAATATCCCTTTTTCGTATTCCTGACCTGCTAAAATGAAATGTAGGGTTGGGTTTTCCAATGACACCCTAATTTTGTAAAACCTGTCCCAGGAAATAATCATCCGTCCCTTTTTTTTTTTTTGCTTTCTTTTCAATCTCTGACCTGCTAAAAAAATAATCTGTGTTCTTAAGTGTGGACACCTCTTGATTTGTCCTTGGAAGTGATCTGTTGCCCCCGAATATGTACCAGCTATTTAATTATATTATAGTGTTCCGTTTTTGGATTTCCACTCTGTGGTTTTGTAGATTTGTCCCTGGAAATTTTTGTGGCATTTGTTTCCCGGCCAGCTATTGTTATATTACTTATGAGTGATCAATGCTTTCTTTGCCCAGATCTATACACTTTTTTTTTCTATTATATTTATATATATTATTTTATTTATAATTTTTTTTGTTAGTTTTTTAAATTCTCATTATATTTGTATATTTGTATTTATTTATATTTTTTATTATTATTATATTTGTATATTTATTTATAATTTATTATTATTATTATTATGTTTGTATATTTTTATTATTTATTTATTGTTGTACTATATTCATTTTTTTTTTCTCTCTCTTTAATACTTTAATTGACATTTTGGAATAAAGGAGGTTCCATTGTCTGTGCTGGAACCATACAGGAAAACCAAGGAGAACCAATATAAGATTAATGCAGGATTATGTGAAAAGATTAGGAAGAAAAAAATGTGAAACAGTCCAAAAAGGGGGAATTATATTTTTTAAATCTGAATTCAAGGTATTTGTTAAACATCAGTCCCTGGAATTGTTTTTGGTCCCTGGAAATGTCTTGTGAAATGAGGATCCTCTCTTTTGGCGTAAGTCCATTCCAGCCCAGCGTGTCCTCTCTGACCGTTCTTATGTTCATTACCGTTCTCAGCCCCATAGACTTCTTTAGGACCATCTCACCCCAATAGACTTCTATAGAACCATCTCAGCCCAATATGCTTGTTTAGGACCATCTCAGCCCCATAGACTTCCTTAGGATCATCTCAACCCCACAGACTTCTACTAAAATGTCTCAGCCTCATAGACATTTTTAGCATCATCTCAGCCCCATAGACTTCTATGGGACCATATCAGCCCCATAGACTTCTATAGGACCATGTCAACCCCATAGACTTCTATGGGATCATCTTCACCCCATAGATTTCTATGGGATCATCTCAGCCTCATAGACTTCTGTGGGATCATCTCAGCCCCATATACTTTTTGGGTTCATCTCAGCCCTACAGACTTGTATAGGACCATCTCAGCGCCATAGACTTGTATAGGGCCATCTCAGCCCCATAAACTTGTATAGGACCATCTCAGCCCCATAGACCTTTATAGTGCCATCTCAGCCCCATAGACCTTTATAGGGCCATCTCAGCCCCATAGACCTGTATAGGATAGGGTTGCCACATCATCCCTTTAATCCAGGACACACATTAATTACACAGGTTCTGTGGCTGATTAAGGTGGTAATTAAACTCACTTGGTGCCTCATCTGCATTAAATTAGCCTCAGAACAACCTGTGCAATTCATATGTGTCCTGGATTAAAGGGATGATGTGGCAACACTAGTATAGGACCATCTCGGCCCCATAGACCTGTACTGTATAGGAACATCTCAGCCCCATAGACCTGTAATGTATAGGAACATCTCAGCCCCATAGACTTGAATAGGACCATCTTAGCCCCATAGACTTGTATAGGATTATCTCTGCCCCATAGACTTGTATGGGACCATCTCAGACCCATAGACTTGAATAGGATTGTCTCTGCCCCATAGACTTGTATGGGACCATCTCAGACCCATAGACTTCTTTGTAAATGTCTCAGCCTCAGACTTCTATAGGACCATTTCAGCCCCATAGACTTCTATAGGACCATCTCCTCCCTGGGTCAGCAGATGACGGGTTGACTTCATAAGGAAACCCCACCATACAATGACCCCTCAACTTGTCCTGATTGAGCTTTTGATGGTACCAGAGGCAGACATGATCCATAATGGGCCCCTGTGGGCAGTCACATTTGCCCCCTTCAGTTAATTTGGGTATGATGAAGAACGTCTTCACCTTTCTTACCTGCCCTGGAAGTGAGCAGTGTTCAGGTCTACAGGAGGAGGTCCCAGCACGTGCCCAATCCTCACATCATCCAATTCCCTGATAGCTCTTCTGTGAGGTCACATTTGTCCCCCTTTATTTTGGGGGGGCTTCATTTAGGGTATCGTGAAGAATGTTGCCTTTCCTACCTACCCTAGGTGATCAGTGTTCAGGTCTATGGGAGGGGGTCCCAGCACTTGATCAACCTATCTTATAAATGGGGCCCCCGAAATCCCAAAGGGCCCTTGTGCAAGGTCATATTTGCCCCTTCAGTTAATTAGGTTAAAACATTCTTCGTGATTCTCAATTTTTTTTCCCTAAGTTTGAAGCCAGCCTTACGACTGATGATATCCTGAATCCCCCAGTGTCCGGGGGAAGCTGCTATAAAGAATTTGTTGTGGGAACGGCCATTTTGAATCGTTTATTTGCAGGGTGTCAGTCTGAATTCACGCATTGTGGTACAGGTGGCGCATGCAATGTTCCAAGTTGCATAGTTAGGCGATCATGTGGAACTTTCAATTCAAAAACTCCCATGAGTGCTGTCCAGAGCTCCCTACCATCAGCAATGTGGATTTTAGGACAGCACCAAAATTGCACTTTCCACTGCTCATTATTCATCATCGAGAGGCACCAAAATCACTCTTTTCACCCCTGATTATTCGGCATTGGGAGGCACTAAAATTACCTTTCCCCGCTGAATATATGCAGCATTGGGAGGCACCAAAATCGCTCTTTCCACTGCTAATTATTTGGCATTGTGAGGCACCAAAATCGCTCTTTCCACCGCTGATTATTCGGCATTGGGGGGCACTAAAATCAATATTTCCACTATTTGGCATTGTGAGGCACCAAAATTGCTCTTTCCACTGCTGATTATTCGGCATTGCAAGGTGCTAAAAGCACTCTTTCCACCGCTGATTATTCGGCATTGGGTGGCATCAAAATCACTCTTTTCATCGCTGAATTTGCAGCATTGGGAGTCACCAAAATCGCTCTTTCCACTGCTGATTGTTCGGCATTGGAAGGCCCCAAAAATCACTCTTTCTACCCCTGATTATTCGACATTGGGAGCACGAGTGTAAAATAAAAGCAGTAGAGGTGGTGTGTGGGGGTATCTGTACGTTGAAGCTGTGAGTTGTAATTCTGCGGTGGAGCGTTGGGAAGTCGCTCGCTCATTGTTTCTGTAGTCGGCGGGGGTGGGGTGGGAGTACAGTTAGGGAGATCGCATTGCACCTGTCACAGGTGCACAGGACTCGCATTGTAAACACAAGCACGTCCGTCAGTTAACCCTTCCTGTGCAGCGCCCTCCCCTGGGCAATGCACTTCAGTCACTGTGGCAGTCGGTGGCGGGGGTTAATCTGGCCGGGTGGGGTCCCCCCTCAGCACTTTGGGCTTTTCTGCTTCCATTGTGCTCTGTGCAGGCTGCCGGCTTGTTTTGTGAGCCATTTGAATGAACAATCTCTACACAACTAGTCAGACAAGTTAGTGAACGCCAGGTGGATTAACCCATTACAGGCCACTCAGGGGGAGGGGTTATCCAGGAGAGCCGTATAGAGCATTGCGGGGAAGGGGGGTGCGAAGCCCCAGGTAACAAAATTGGGGGGGGGGGGTGCAAAGTCCCAGGCAACAAAATTGGGGGGGGGCAAAGTCCCAGGCAACAAAATTGGGGGGGGGTGCAAAGTCACAGGCGATATCTACACAGATTTCAAATGAAGCGCACACCTGCACATTTGCGCACTCATTCAAACTTCATAGAACTTGTCAAGCTTGCGCACAGCAGCCTGAGCAAGAAATATAACCCAGGTTTATTTTGTGCTTTAGAATCTTTTTAGTGATACCCTCACCCCTTTCCTATCTAATAAGCTTCCACACAGAGTAGCGCGCTCCCATGCGGGCAGCGTTTGCGCTCCCATCCATCGATTATAGAACCTGTGGACAAGCTTGCGCACAACAGCCCCAGCAAAAAATAAAGTCCAGGTTTACTTTTTGCATTAGAACCTTTTAGTGGTTCCCTCACCCCTTTCCTATCTAATGAGATTCCACGCAGATTTTAAATGAAGTGCGCACCTGCAGCGCTTGCGCTCCCATTCATCTTTATAGAACCTATGGACAAGAAATAAAGTCCAGGTTTATTTTTTGCATTAAAACCTTTGAGTGGTTCCCTTGCCCCTCTCCTATCAAATCAGATTTCACACAAATTTTAAATGAAGCTTGCACCTGCGACAGGAACTATTTGCGCTCCCACCCATCTTTATACCTGTGAAAAAGCTTGCGCACAACAGCCTGAGCAAGAAATAAAGTCCTCATTTACTTTTTGTATTAAAACTCTTTAGGGGTTCCTGCACCTCTTTCCTTTCCAATAAGCCCCCACGCAGATTTTAAATGAAGCGCGCTTTAAATTAAGTGCTCCCATTCATTTTTATAGAACCTGTGGACAAGCTTGCGCACAACAGCCCCAGCAAAAAATAAAGTCCAGGTTTGCTTTTTGCATTAGAACCTTTTAGTGGTTCCTACGCCCCTCTCCTATCAAATAAGATTCCATGCAGATTATAAATAAAGCACCTGCGCCGGGAAACATTTGTGCTCCCATCCATCTTTATAGAACCTGTGGACAAGCTTGCGCACAACAGCCGGAGCAAGAAATACAATTTCAGGTTTATTTTTTTTTACATTAGAACTCTTTGGAGTCCTGACCTCAACCTGATGGAACACCTTTGGGATGCATTAGAGCAGGGACTCTGAGCCATGCCTTCTCGTCCGAACATCAGTGTCTGACCTCACAAAGGCACTTCTGGAAGAATGGTCAAACATTCCCATAGACACTCCTAAACCTTGTGGACAGCCTTCCCAGAAGAGTTGAAGCTGTTATAGCTGCAAAGGGTGGGCCAAATCAATATTGAACCCTACAAACTAAGACTGGGATGCCATTAAAGTTTGCGCGTGTAAAGGCAGGTGTCCCAATACTTTTGGTAATATAGTCTCTAAAAGACCAAGTTCATTTACTGAGCACTGTCATTCCATAACTGAATAAGGTTTCCCAATATTTTGGAAAATTTTGAATATGAGAATCTGGATCAAATCAAACGTGGACTTTATACGCTGTGATTTGGTGCTTTCCTCCTTGCAATAACAACAATTGGACAGACATTCTAACTCTTGGGGGGGGTACTAAAACTGGTACACACAAAACTTGATGCAGCTGTGAATAATAACCAATCGGCTTCCAGGTTTTATTCAAGGTTTAATTGAACATGCTGAAGTTTAAAGCGGATTGGTTACTATGCACAGCTGCACCATATCCTGTGTGCACAGTTTCAGCAAACCCCCCAAGAGTTAGAATGTTTGTCCAGTTGTTGTTGCAAGGAGGAAAGCACCAAATCACAGCGTACAAATTTCACATTTGATTTGATCCAGATTCTCATATTCGAATAGTCAACGCGTTTCGGCAGTTCAGAGGCCCCCTTCATCCCAGAGTGTCACAGTGGCCGCAGGTGTTTTTTTGCTGCCATAAGGACTTCTTGTTCCTTTAGGACTTACTGAAAGCAAATGTGACGGAAGCTGAAATTGTCATCATCTTCCTACTGCCAGCTATGTATAGGGCATAGCTAGATGGGTGGCCCTGTGTGTAGGGTACGGCTCCTTGAAGGTGGACACCGTATACAGGGCCCATCTGGAGAGGTGACTCTGTACATGGCAGATTTGGAAGCGTGACACTGTGACACCGTGTATAGGGCATGGCTGGAAGGATGGCGCTGTGTATAGTACATGGCTGGAAGGATGGTGCTGTGTATAGGGAATGATTGGCGGGATGGCACTGTGTATAGAGCACACCTGGAAGGATGGTGCTGTGTATGGGGCACTGCTGGCGGGATGGCGCTAAGTTTTTAGGGCATGGCTAGAAGGATGTCACTGTGTATAGGGCACAGCTGGCGGGATGGCGGTGTGTGTTTAGGATACGATTGGAAGGAGGGCGGTGTGTATAGGGCATGGCTGGAAGGATGGCGGTGTGTATAAGGCATGGCTAGAAGGTTAATGCTGGGTATAGAGTATGTTATCAGCTGGAAGGTCTGGGGTTGTATAATGCACAGTCAGATCTGTAGAGACCTGGAAGGACAGGATGGTTGTAGGAGATACAGAGGCCTGGAAGGACAGGATGGCTGTAGGAGATACAGAGACCTGGAAGGGCAGGGTGGCTGTAGGAGATTCAGAGACCTGGAAGGACAGGATGGTTGTAAGAGATACAGAGATGTGGAAGGACAGGATGGCTATAGGAGATACAGAGACCTGGAAAGACTGGATTGTTGTAGGAAATACAGAGATGGGGAAGGACAGGATGGCTGTAGGAGATAGAGACCTGGAAGGACAGGATGGTTGTAGGAGATACAGAGATGTGGAAGGACAGGATGGCTGTAGGAGATACACAGACCTGGAAGGACAGGATGGTTGTAGGAGATACAGAGACCTGGAAGGACAGGATGGCTGTAGGAGATACAGAGACCTGGAAAGACAGGATGGTTGTAGGAGATACAGAGATGTGGAAGGACAGGATGGTTGTAGGAGATACAGAGACCTGGAAAGACAGGATGGTTGTAGGAGATACAGAGATGTGGAAGGACAGGATGGCTGTAGGAGATACAGAGATGTGGAAGGACAGGATGGCTGTAGGAGATACAGAGACCTGGAAGGACATGATGGCTGTAGGAGATTCAGAGACCTGGAAGGGCAGGATGGTTGTAAGAGATACAGAGATGTGGAAGGACAGGATGGCTGTAGGAGATGCAGAGACCTGGAGAGACGGGATGGTTGTAGGAAATACAGAGATGTGGAAGGACAGGATGGCTGTAGGAAATGCAGAGATGTGGAAGGACAGGATGGCTGTAGGAGATAGAGACCTGGAAGGACAGGATGGTTGTAGGAGATACAGATATGTGGAAGGACAGAATGGCTGTAGGAGATACAGAGATGTGGAAGGACAGGATGGCTGTAGGAGATACAGAGATGTGGAAGGACAGGATGGCTGTAGGAGATACAGAGATGTGGAAGGACAGGATGGCTGTAGGAGATACAGAGACCTGGAAGGACATGATGGCTGTAGGAGATTCAGAGACCTGGAAGGGCAGGATGGTTGTAGGAGATACAGAGATGTGGAAGGACAGGATGGCTGTAGGAGATACAGAGATGTGGAAGGACAGGATGGCTGTAGGAGATGCAGAGATGTGGAAGGACAGCATGGTTGTAGGAGATAGAGATGTGGAAGGACAGCATGGTTGTAGGAGATACAAGAGATGTGGAAGGACAGGATGGCTGTAGGAGATACAGAGATGTGGAAGGACAGCATGGTTGTAGGAGATACAGAGATGTGGAAGGACAGGATGGCTGTAGGAGATACAGAGATGTGGAAGGACAGGATGGCTGTAGGAGATTCAGAGACCTGGAGAGACGGGATGGTTGTAGGAGATGCCGGGACGATGGATACAGACGGTGCTGACACAGACTATACAGCCTCCAGGGTCTGCCTGATACCAGAGAAAGACTATCAGGTGTCCATTGTCCTATCACTGCTCTGGGTGGGGGTGGGGGGATAGTTTTTCAGCAGACGCATGTGGAAAAAAAACATTGGTGACCTTGAAGCTGCTTCTCCATCATTGGTATTGTGTGCTGATCAATAGCTGGGTTCTGGAGCCAGGATCCACATGCTGATCAATGACTGGGTTCTGGAGCCAGGATCCACGTGCTGATCAATAGCTGGGTTCTGGAGCCAGGATCCACGTGCTGATCAATGGCCGGGTTCTGGAGCCAGGATCCACGTGCTGATCAATATTCAGGTTCTGGAACCAGGATCCATGTGAGGATCAATAGACGGGTTATGGAGCTCAGATCCATGTACTGGTCAGTAGCTGGGTTCTGGAGCCAGGATCAATGTACTGATCAATGGCTGGGTTCTGAAGCCAGGATAAATATGCTGATCAATGGCTGGGTTCTGAAGCCAGGATCCATGTGCTGATCAATATTCAGGTCATGTGCTGGTCAGTAGCTGGGTTCTGGAGCCGGGATCCATGTGCCGATCAGTAGTGGGGTTCTTAAGCCAGGATCTAGGGAAAAATAATCCGCTTAGAGAGTACAGCATTGGGGGTACAGTGTTAGCCAGCACTACAGAAGAAAAAGATTTGGGGGTGCTTATTTCAGATGATTGCAAAATGAACAAACAGTGTGAGCAGGCAGTGGGAAAAGCAAATAGAATTCTGGGATGTATCAGTAGAGGGATCACCAGCAGGAGGAAGGAGGTTCTGATTCCTCTATATAGATCTTTAGTGAGACCTCACTTAGAATACGGTGTCCAGTTCTGGAGACCTCACTTACAAAAAGATATTGATAAGATAGAACGAGTTCAGAGACGGGTAACAAAAATGGTGAAATGTCTGGGGGATAAAACATATCAAGAGCGACTTGAGGAACTTAATATGTACAGTCTGGAGGAAAGAAGGGAGAGGGGAGACATAGATTGAAACCTTTAAATACATCAAGGGGGTGAATAAGGTTCAGGAGGGAAGTCTTTTCAATATGAAACCAAAATCAAGAACACGGGGACCTCAAACTAACTGGGGGGAAGTTCAAAACTAATCTTAGTATTATTTTACTGAAAGGGTGTTTGACGATTGGAATAAACTACCAACAGAGGTTGTGAGACAGTCAACAGTAAATGCTTGGGATAAACATAAATCCATAGTCAGACAACAAGGTTAATGTGAAAAAATAAAAAATAAATAAATAAAAAGGGCAGACTCGATGGACTACTCAGTCTTTTTCTGCCGTCTCTTTTCTATGTTTCTATCTGTGTGCTGATCAATGGCCTGGTTCTGGGGCCAGGATCCTTGTGCCGATCAATGGCCGATATCCGTGGTCAGTAGCAGGGCTTCTGGAGCCTGGATCCATGCGCCGATCAATGGCCGATATCCGTGTGCCAATCAATGCCAGGTTCTGGAGCTGGGATCTGTATGCCGATCAATTCCCGGGTTCTGGAGCCGAGATCCGTGTTTTGATCAATTGCCGGGTTCTGAAGCCGCGTTCCGTGTGCCGATCAATGGCTGGGTTCTGGAGCCAGGATCCATGTGCTGAATAATGACCTGGTTCTGGAGCCAGGATCTGTGTGCTGATCAGTTGCCGGGTTCTGGAGCCAGGATCCTGCTCAAACCTCCCCATTAAATCTTTATTTTAGGTTCCTGGCAGTCGCCCTCCCTGCAAGGTGTAATTGTGCAAAAGTCAGGAAACATTCAGGATTTCCTGTGATGTCAGCGCATTGTGTAACCTCACCGCCGAGTGTTTCATATTCAGGTGCAGAGGGGACCCCAAATCATGACCGCTGTACCCCAATAATCCATTGGAAAAGATGGAGCACATCCTGTAATAATATCTTTCAGTAGAATACACGTCCCCAATCGGAAAAACTAGGGGATCTTTAATATCCTTCCTAGCCCCCGACACTGACCGACATCAACAAAACGACTTCAGTCTCACCTCCGACCTTCCCTTTATTCTTGCACAGTTGTACCGGCGCCATCTCCTGGACTGAAAAGGCTTCCTCTGATTTCACTGCACACTGTGCGTTTCTCACAATGTGCATTAGAAGCTGCAGCAGGTCAGAGCCTCTGCCCCAATTCCTGGCTTGGGGACACCCGATACATAGAGAAGGACAGAGACCCAGTGATGTAAAATAAGGTATATAATGGAAAAGGGAGGAAAAAAAACCAGGGGAGGCAAAATATGAGCAGATTAAACTTCAACTTTATAATCCAAAAAAAATAAAAATCTTTGGCTCCACCAAAATCCACTTGTTTAACAGAACACAAAAAAAGTTGTGCTTATAGCAACCGAATTCCGTGAAGATTTCATCACTTTTCAGCAAAACACCAAAAAAAAAAAAACCAACACATTTGGATTACTACTATGGGCCCTGAGTAGCACGAGGGTCACGCATTGATTGGGTAGATCAGGCAGGCCTTTATATTACATGGATTTGGTCAATTTAAACTTGATTGTACAAAAATTGTATGACCAGATTGGAAGGTGTATGGGCGCCCCCAACAGGAATCTATACACATCAGATCACATATCCTATAAGCTTGGTCATGAATGCCATTCCAGAAGTCCTTTTTTTTAATATCTACAGCTTTTATTTAATTAAAAAAAAAAAGTGTCGATCCTGCTAGGAAGGGTGGGTGGCAGGGTGACAATGCAGGGAGAAAGGGACAGAGTGTTGTCACCCGGGTGGCCCACACATTACATGAGTATGATCCACTGTTGTGAAACCCGCCCTGAGTAATGACATGCAAGAAATGCTGCAAATAGACATGTGCGGGTCGTTTCGTTCCGAATTACAATTCGGACAAATTTTCAGAAATTCGGATGTATCCGAATTACAATTGTACCGAATTTAACCACTTAAGGACCGGAAGGATTTCCCACTGTAGGACCAGAGCACTTTTTGCAATTCGTTGCTTTAACTGACAATTGCGCGGTCGTGCGACGTTGTACCCAAACAAAATTTGCGTCCTTTTTTCCTACAAATAGAGCTTTCTTTTGGTGGTATTTGATCATCGCTGCGTCCATTTCTGATCACCGCTATAAACAAAAAAAGAGCGACAATATTGCAAAAAAAAAAATTTTTTTTACTTTTTGCTAAAATACAAATCCAAAAAATATATAAAAAACAAATGTATTCATCGGTTTTGCCGATTTATAATCTTCCTCATATTTTTGATTTTAAAAAATCACAATCTGTGTTTATTGATTGGTTTGCACAAAATGTGCCGCGTTTACAAACCATGAGAATTCATTTCTAGTGTTTTTACAATTTTCTTTCTTTTTTACTAGTAATGGCGGCGATCTGCAATTTTTAGCGGTACTGAGATATTGCAGCGGACATGTCGGACATTTTTGACACTTTTTTGGGACCAATGACATTTATACAGCGATCAGAAATTTAAATGTCCACTGATTACTGTGTAAATGTCATTGGCAGTGAAGGGGTTAACCTGCAGGGGGCGATCTAGGGGATAACTGTGTTCCCTGGGTGTGTTCTAACTGTGAGGGGGCTGGGCTGTCAGGGGCATAAGAGATGGAACTGATCCCAATGACAGGGATCAGTAGATCTCTTACATGCCGCCTGACAGAGTGCGGAACCGCCATGTTTACATCGGTGGTTCCCCGTTTTTCTTCTCTGCCAGGCAATCACGGATCGCCGGCGGAGATCGAGTCCGCCCGACCGCGGCCACACTTCTGCAGAGTGCGGCGGCACGCTCCCACCACCGGCGCCAGCCCGCCTGAGCTAGAGGCGGCCGCTAGGCACTAACGGACCGTCTCTTCTTTTTGCCC
>BLSH010433815.1:1256746-1283881 GCA_018402905.1 Glandirana rugosa | reverse complement strand
ACGCGATGAGTTCGTTGAAGACTTTTCCAAGGACATTATAAAGTTTCGCTGAAGATCCGCTAAACTTGGTGGACCCCCCCCCCCCGCGATCTCCATCATGCATTACCACGATTTTCAGTGCAGTTAATGGAGTCCGTCTTGCGGGCGACTCAACGCGACTTGACTGTAATAGAAGTCAATGCAAGTCTCCTGGAGGCTCGGTTCACACATAGGCGATCTGACTTCAGGGATGACTTTGCTAAGCGTTTTGAGTCGGAGAGGGAGAGGGGATTGCCTTCAAAAATTATTTTCTTTTTCCTGTAAAGTCGCTTCAAAGTCGCTTCTTCATAGATGGTGATCCGACTTGGAAGCGACTTCCATTGACTTTGATGGGTTCAAATCGCCTAGAAGTCGCTTTGAAATATTACAGGAACCTTTTCAGAAGTTGCTTGAGTAGCGCATATTAAGAGGGCTCCATTCATTTCAATGGGATTTCTGATGTCAGGCGACTTGGGGTGACACAAATCGCCTAGGTGTGAACCGACCCTAAGTCTCCCCAGGAACCTTTTTCTAAGTCTGAGCGACTTGAGTCTCTCCTATCTGGGCAGACTGCCAAGTATGAGATCATTGCTGATAAAAGAAGCTAGAAGAGACGCAATGTACTTCGAACCCCCAAACAGTATATATATATATTTTAGAATTGGGGTGAATAAACCGCACCTAATCACTTCACGCCAATCAGCGCAAATGGAGCACCTGGTGTTCTTCGGCAACTGACTGTGACTACTATTAAAGTAATCAGTGGATGGACCTCACAAGCTGCCGTTAAAATGAAAACAATATTGTGAAAAAAATACATCTAGCTGTTGTGGCCCCTCAAGCCACCATGAGATTGTATCACAGCGCTTTAAAAGTCCATACAATAGTCCATAGATCAGGGAAAAGAAGTACAACAAACAGAGTCCCAAACACATCCACAGATCTTGCAGTGGGGATAGCTAACAAGAGATCAGGTAACAGGCCACCACCGGATAAGATTGTTCCACCGAGTGCGACACCCCAATCCACAATCTGCTTACCAGAACTAGGAGAATTAAGGGCCTGTGTCAATAGGTTGCCTTACGTCCCTCTGACGGGACACCCGACTCTCGCTGGATTGTCACCAATGTGCGCCCATCCCGGTCAGATCTCGGATTCTAACACTCAATCACAAGAGAAGAGACTCTCCATAGTGTAATATTGTTGACTACTTTATTTCCAAAAACCCCTTTAAAATTGCACTTACAAAAGATTGCATTAAAAACACATATAGCAACTGCTGGAATTGACTTCTCAACATATATTGGCGTCTCACCGCTCCAAGAGCCGTAGAAGTCGTGATGACGAAACGCGTCAGGGCGTGACCCCACAACAGGAAGTGACGTCTGCGTTCCGGGACCCGCGGTGCGAGGAGAGATACACACCGGGTCGGCTCTTGGAGCGGTGAGACGCCAATATATGTTGAGAAGTCAATTCCAGCAGTTGCTATATGTGTTTTTAATGCGATCTTTTGTAAGTGCAATTTTAAAGGGGTTTTTGGAAATAAAGTAGTCAACAATATTACACTATGGAGAGTCTCTTCTCTTGTGATTGAGTGTTAGAATCCGAGATCTGACCGGGATGGGCGCACATTGGTGACAATCCAGCGAGAGTCGGGTGTCCCGTCAGAGGGACGTAAGGCAACCTATTGACACAGGCCCTTAATTCTCCTAGTTCTGGTAAGCAGATTGTGGATTGGGGTGTCGCACTCGGTGGAACAATCTTATCCGGTGGTGGCCTGTTACCTGATCTCTTGTTAGCTATCCCCACTGCAAGATCTGTGGATGTGTTTGGGACTCTGTTGTACTTCTTTTCCCTGATCTATGGACTATTGTATGGACTTTTAAAGCGCTGTGATACAATCTCATGGTGGCTTGAGGGGCCACAACAGCTAGATGTATTTTTTTCACAATATATATATATATATTTTAGCAGAAACCCTAGAGAATAAAATGGCGGTTGTTGCAATATTTTATGTCACACTGGGTTTGTGCATCGGTCTTTCAAAAGCAATTTTTTGGGAAAAATTACACTTTCAAAAAAAAAAAAAAACACCAAACAGTGCCGTTAGCCCAATTTTGTTGTATATGTAAGACGTTACACGGCGAGAATCGTGATCTTTATTCTAAGCAAAAAAATCGTGATTCTCATTTTGGCCAGAATCGTGCAGCTCTAATATATATATATATATATATGGTATATTTATATTTATATATACACAGACCAACTCACTCGTATAAATAAATGTAAGCAAACATTTTAAAATGTATTAAACCATGGATGGTGTCAGTAGGTCAGTGGACAATGTTAGTAGTGTTTTTATTTTTATGTATTTATTTTTTTTACAATATAATTTTTTTTCAGGAGCCCCGTTGGGGGGCTTTGGTAAATTATTAGGGGTATAATCAGACCCCTAACGTCTCACCTTTGAGACAGAGAAAGGGATTGAGGACAGAGATTCCCCAGTTCCTTTCTCTGCAGCCTCAGCTGCACTGGACATTGAATGAATGGGCCAGGCTGGGGGGGTCCTGATGTCTTTTCTTTGCTGCCATGTCTGTGCTGACTGTGACCAATCAGTAAGGATGCTGAAGATGCTGACACTGACGGACCTTCCTTACCGTATGTCCCTAGAGACAAGCCATGACATACACTAAGAACTGATGATGATTGCACTGGTCGGGGAGACTTATATTCAGGATTTGGACCGTTCTCGGCAGGCCTTACTGCAGCATAGATGTCCATGTTCATAGAATGTCTCTGCAGATGTGCGTTGCACTTCCGGAGTTCTTCTTTAAATATAACTTAATTAAAGTGGGCTTAGCATCACTTAATTTTTTATGTTTGGTAAATGCATGTTATCAAGTCTGTAAGTGTATCACTGCCCGGTACAGAGATCTCACTGCTCCCCCTATTAATGCCTTCATCTGATTTTCTCTCCAGAAGGATTCACTTCTATTATCAGGATCACTGATTTTTGAACAAGATTTGCTGAACCCTTGGTGAATAGAACCTGGGCAGCTTCGCCCATCACTACTAACAATGCTTTCATTTGTTTTTCTCTCCAGAAGGGCAGAGCCAACTTTGTTTAGGCATCATCCAGGGTCACAATTATGTCAATCCTGGTGCCTGTGCAGTTCTTGGCTGACGCACATCATGTAGAAGAAGGGGAAAGTTCAGGACTTTAAATGAGGTAAGTATCATTGGCCAAGGATGAGTCTGTAGGGAATTATAAAGTTTTATTCAAAAAAACCTAATAAAATAAAGAAAATACATTTCACATGGGTTGGACAGTCACATATGGTAAAACCATGTACATATAAAGGCCATAAAGAAACATATAATACCATAACCATAAAATGAAGGTAAAGCTGGTATCACCATATCAAAGAAATTTAAACAAATGCATCAGTAATTTGTTTGGAAAATATAGAATAGGGTGCGTCCAACTAGGCTGACGCGTTTCATAGTTACAACCACTCTTCAGGTTCATGTGCACTACCAAATTTTTCCCCCCGTTGGTACTCACATGGGAGTGAATCTGAAGCCTGTAACAAACAGAAACGACAGGAGGCTGGCAAAAATGTCCAAACCCCGAGCTGTAGTTGGTAGTGCGCATGCCCCTGAAGAGTGGTTGTAACCACAAAACGCATCGGCCTAGTTGGACGCACCCTATTCTATATTTCTGAAGCAAATTACTGATGCATTTGTTTAACCACTTGCCGACTGCCAGCCGCAGCTTGACAGCAGTAAAGTGGTTCGTTATCGCAACGGCGGCTGCGATAATGAGTATTGTGAGCACGCACGTGCCGCCGGAGCCGCGCACGCACGCTCACTGTGTTCCGGGGGGGCCAGGGAGTTGGTAGGGCGGACTCAATCTCCGCTGGCTGCCTGCGATGGCCCCCCCCCCGCAGTGAAAGAACCGAGGTCCGTGTAAGTAAACACGGATCTCCGTTCTGACAGAGGGGGAAGGGCTGTGATCACTCCCCTCCCCCTCCAGCCCAGCCCCCATACAGTTAGAACACACTGAGGGAACACAGTTAACCCTTAGAGCGCCCCCTCCACTTTAACCCCTTCACTGCCAATGGCATTTACACAGTAATCAGTGCATCTTCATAGCACTGATCGCCGTATAAATGCCAATGGTCCCAAAATAGTGTCAAAATTGTCCGACATGTCCGGCGCAATATCGCAGTACTGCTAAAAATCGCCACCATTACTAATAAAATATATAAAAAAATAAATAAAAACCCCAGAAATTAATTCTCATGGTTCGTAAACGCAGCAACTTTTGTGCAAACCAATTAATATTTTTTTTTTATCAAAATTATGAGGAAGAATATAAATTATCCAAAACCAATGAAAAAAAAGTTTTTTTTACATTTTTTTGGATTTGTATTTTAGCAAAAAGTAAGAAAAATTGTTTTTTTTTGCAAAATTGTTGCTCTTTTTTTATTTATAGCGGTGATCAGAAATGACGCAGAGGTGATCAAATACCACCAAAAGAAAGCTCTATTTGTGGGAAAAAAAGGACGCAAATTTAGTTTGGGTACAACGTCGCACGACCGCGCAATTGTCAGTTAAAGTGATGCAGTGCCGAATCGCAAAAAGTGCTCTGGTCCTCAAGGGGGGAATCCCTCCGGGGCTGAAGTGGTTAAATGGCTTTGATATGGTGATACCAGTTTTACCTTCATTTTATGGTTATGCTATTATATGTGTCTTTATGACCTTTATATGTACATGGTTTTACCATATGTGACTTCCCAACCCATGTGAAATGTATGTTCTAATATTTTATTAGTTTTTTTAAATAAAACTTTATAATTCAATACAGACTCATCCACTGATACTTACCTAATTTAAATTCCTGAATGTTCCCCTTCTTCTACATAGATACAGAGATGGAGGCTGTCACAGATCAGCCCCTGCTGCAGCCTCTCGCCTTGTGCAGCAATGTTGCAGTCTGGTCACGGGGGGGACTAAGGAAATGTTTCCTCCTGCCTGCAGCAGACAGATTGTGCCACTTCAGCCTAGTCTAAGACAATACACTAGAGCTTAAAGTAATACTAAAGTCTCTCATTTTCTTTTATAAAAAAATAACAAACATGTTATACTTACCTGCTCTGTGCAGTTGGATTTGCACAGAGGAGCTCCGATCCTCTTCTTCTTGGGTCCCTCTTCTGTGCTCCTGGCCCCTCCCTCCTGACGAGTGCCCCCACAGCAAGCAGCTTGCTATGGGGGCACCTGAGCCAAGCCACAGCTCCATGTGTCCATTCAGACACGGCCCCGCCCCCTCTCATGATTGGCTAACTGACTTTGATTGACAGCAGTGGGAGCCAATGTCCCTTCGCTGCAGTCTCAGCCAATCAGGAGGGCAACATCACTGGATCAAGATGGGGCTCAGGTAAGTATTGACGCGGAGGGGTTATCCTAATACATAGAATGCATGTCTTTAAAGAGGAACTGCAGTCTGCTCACATAACCTCTTTGCCATTCTGAAGCTTCCCTCTAACCCAGTGGTTCTCAACTCCGGTCCTCAGGACCCACCAACAGACCAGATTTTAAGTATTACCTTGGGGAGATGCAGACTAGAATACTGCAATCACTGAGCAGCAAATTATATCACCTGCGATGTATTTGAGTTATCCTGCAAACCTGGCCTGTTAGTGGGTCCCAAGGACAGGAGTTGAGAACCACTGCTCTAACCACTTTGCATATTATTTTATATATACTGTGATTCTTTACCTGCCAAATATGCTGCAGAAATCTCCCCCCACTGAGTCTAGCTGCGGCTATTTTAACTGTGGGCAGCTGAAGCTGCTGCCTGTTCACTTCCTGGATTTACACAGACACACAGAGGCATACCTCCAGCCTGCAGCTCTCATTGGCCCTCTTATGACTCATCCCCCCTCCCTTTCTGGCAGACCCTCACGAGAGTGAGCGAGAGAGAGAAAGCTGTGCATGATGTCAAACACCGAGGCATTTTTCCAGACAAGAAACAGGAAGTGGGCTGTATAAGGTATTTACTGGCAGAAAAAAAATGTTTTACCGTCCAAAGTTAAAACAACAAGGGCAGAGGATTTAATAGATGGAAAGATGAAAAATGACTGAAGGTCCGCTTTAAGCTGGCCATATATTATACAATTTTCTTTTTCAATTTCCTTTAGATTTACCTTCAACTATGTAGTGCAAGACCCTCACAGATTGCATACAAATTGAAAGGGTTTAGGTTTGACCTCTATTATATGCTTTTGGTAAATCTAAAGGAAAATTTGTACAAGAAAATTGTATAATGTATGGCCAGCTTTAGAACCACTTTAAGGATGGCTTTTATGATAAGGCTCCTTTCACAGAGGCCATTCGATCAGGTCCACCTGCCAGTTTTGCAGATCAGAAGGTCCATGCATTCCTATGGACAGGCGGGTATCAAGCGGCCTGTGAAGTGTTAACTGGTAGTAGTGTAGAGTGTCACATGCCACAAGTGTGTAAAAATTCCCAGAGTCACATTTATTCGGTGTGTGTGTGACGGAGGCGTGGGCAGTGTGACAGACAGCATTCCGCAGATTTCATGAGCGAGACATTGTGACTCGTCCAACGTGGGGGAGCGTTCCGTCTAAAAATACTATATATTTTTCTGGATCAGGAACCAGCTTACGCTGTAGTGCGACTCCAGATGATCTGGAAGCAAAATGCATCCAGTCAATCTGTTATTTTATCCTAAAAAGACTTAAAGGGGTTCTCCGCTTTCATAGAGTAAAGAGAGCAATTGTCCACATTCTGCTGATTGGCAGGTGCCCCCTAGTCAGGACTCCAACTGATTTATTATTGCTAGTGAGCTTAATATCCCTGATAGAGCGTACATTATGCTATTTGGGATAATCCAAAATACTGCTGTAAAGTAGAGAATTTCAAGCTGAAAGCAATAGTGAGGCTGCAATTGCTGACCACCTTCTGGAAATACCAATGGCCTGCCAGTTATACTGAACTGAGGTCTCAATACTTTGACCTGACAGGAAGAGTCAGAGCTCCAGATCTGTGTAATTACATCAGGCCGGTGACTCTGAAAACTCTGAATCCTTTGGATCAACATGACAGGCAATAAGCGGAGCGGGTCATGCTGATTGACCGGGATTTGGCTCGGGTCACACTGATTAGCAAGGGTTCAAAGGAGATCACACTGACTGCCAGAGGATTAGAGAGCATCACGCTGATTGGTTGGGGTTCAGGGTGGGTCATTCTGGTCACCAAGGGTTTGGAGCAGGTCACACTGATTGGTCGAGGTTTGGGGTGGGTCACACTGGGCTGCAGGCCACACTGATTACCAGGGGTTTGGGGTCAGTCAAAATGATAAGCAAGGGTTCAGTGGTCCCACTGAATGGTGGGGGGGGGGCAGTTTGGGTCACAATGGGCAGCAAGAGTTCAGAGGAGGTCACACTGACAGGCCGGGTTTCGGGGTGGGTCATACTGATAATCAAGGGTTCACTGGTCACACTGAATGATGGGGGTCAGTGACTCTGAAAATACTGAAGCCATTGGATCAACATGACAGGCAATAAGCGGAGCAGGTCATGTTGATTGGCGGGGGGTTGCAGCAGGTCAAGCTGATTGGTGGAGGTTTGACTTGAGTCACACTGATCAGCAAGGGTTCAAAGGAGACCACGCTAACTGTCAGAGGTTTAGAGTGTGTTACACTGATTGGTGGTGGTTCAGGGTGGATCATAATGGTCACCCATGGTCTGGAGCAAATCACATTGATTGGTCGGGTTTGCGTTGGGTCACACTGGGCAGCAAGGGTGCAGGGCAGGTCACACTGAGTGCCAGGGTTTCGGGGTGGGTCAAACTGAGGGTTCACTGATCACACTGAATGGTGGGGGTCAGTGACTCTTAAAATACTGTAGCCATTGGATCAATAAACTAATTGGTGGGGGTTTTGGTTAGGTCATGCTGACTGGTGGGGGGGTCAAGGTGGGTGACACTGGTCATCAAGGGTTCGGAGCATGTCACATTAATTGGGTGGGGTTTGGGTTGGGTCACACTGGGAAGCAAGGGTTCGGAGCAGGTCACATTGATTGGTCTAGGTTTGAGTTTGGTCACACTGATTGTCAGAGGTTTGGGGTGAATCAAACTGGTAAGCAAGGGCTCATTGGTCACACTGATTGGTCGGGGTTTGAGTTGGGTCACGCTGAGCTGCAAAGGTTCAGAGCAGGTCACATTGATTGGTCCAGTTTGCATTGGGTCACACTGGGAAGCTAGGATTCAGAGCAGGTCACACTGATTGGCAGGGGTTTGGGATGGGTCAAACTGATAAGCAGGGGTTTGTAGCAGGTCATATTGGTGGCAATATGGGGTGTGTCACATGGATCGGCAACATTTTAGGTGGGTTACACTGTTCAGTGGGGGGTTGGAGCAGATCACACTGATAACCAAGGGTTTGGAGCAGGTAGGCTGATCAGCGAAGATTGGGAGCCGGTCACATGGAAGGGAGCTTGGTTCAGAACTGATTATCAGGGATTCAAAGCAGGTCCTTTTGATTGGCACAGGTTTGGGGTGTGTCATGGCAATCAGTGTGAGTTCAGAGTGGGACATACTGGCATAAATACTGAACATTAAAGAGAACCTGAAGTATATTGTGAGGGATATGTAAACAGTAACAGAGGGGCTGAAATGCTTACCTTTCCTTTTTTTACTCCATTGATGTTATAGTGCTGTGTTAGCCATACCTAAAAAAACATCCTTGTAGGAGGCCTTATGAGACTTGGCTATTTCTAAGTATTTTTAAATTTTACAAAAATTGCAAATAAAATCTTGTTGCTGTGGGTGAGATACTTGGATGAATGAAGATGAGATACTTTGGGAACTTGTGACATCACTGTAACATGTACTAAAAATATATCTGTAGCTTACAGACAATTGATTGGCTTCTTTCTACTGCCACATATTTCAGCCCTTAGGCTCCATTTACACGGGACACTGTTTCCACCTCCCCTGAACGTTTTCTCTTGACAGCTAGTTTTGCATGCCGCGTTCGTGTCTAAAAGCGCTTTAAAAAAAAAACAGTTACCTTTTTAAAATGGAAACGCCTATAAATGAAGCGCTTCTAGATGCGAGTTTCCGCGTTTAGGCGTGTTTACAAGCTGTTTGGCGTTTCAAATGCCTCTGAACTGGCATCTGAACCCATTTTTTTGCGTTCCAAAAAAGCTTCTAAACTCAACTGCCTGTAAACGACCTTAAACGACCCTGTGTAAATGTACTGATAAGATAACAGAGGAGAGTTCAGGGGCAGCTGAAATAAACACCCAAATTCCGCTAAACGTCCGTTTACCAGCAGCAGTGTAAATGAGGCCCAAAGTAGGCATTTTAAATAAATCTTGCCTGGATTTCATTAGAAACCTTAGAACAGGGAGGCCCTTCCCCGGTTGTTGTTATGTACTCTATAAGAAATTCATGCCAAGTTATCTGGCCATTTTTACCAGGCAGTCTTAACCTTATACCTGTAGGCAGGTGGTTTCAGGAGAGTTCTAAAGCGTTAAAGTTTGCTGTGTTCATGCCCTCATTAGGTCAACCGTGTTGCAAATTGTTAGAATGTCTAAATGGTGACCTCAGGTTTACCTGTTGAGCTGGTGGTGTCTGAAGAAGGAAGGGTTAATGCTTCTGGCCAGGTTTTTACGCTCTTTTCAGAAAGTTACTGCCCCCTGCAGGTCATATCATATAAATTAGGGCTCATTAGTGCCCTGAAAGGTTGGGTGCAGGGGTGTAACTACAGGGATTGCAGGAGCTGCAATTGCAACTGGGCCCTGTGCTCCAGGGGGTCCATGTGCCTCCCTTGTACACCTGGATAGGAGAGATGGCGGGGGCGGCATTTAGAGAAACCAAGTCAGTGATTGGTACCGATCAGTAGGAAGAGGGAAGGGCCCTGGCCAGGGGTCAGGGGGGGCCTTCATAATTTCTTGCACCAGGGCCCTGAAGGTTCTAGTTATGCCTCTGGTTGGGTGCTGTAGATCATCAGCCAAAATGTAGCTGTTTCTCTATCAGAGTAGACAACCCCCTTAGGGGGGGTTTTGGAGCACAGTTGGGGTTCCCAGTGGGGACTGGAACCCATGGATATATATGGACTTATAGCTGCCAGTCATGAACTTACTGCCCCTTGTGGATTTTTCCAAATCATGGACTTCAGCCCCGGAAGGATTTGCCCCCTTAATGACCAGAGCACTTTTTGCGATATGGCACTGCATCACTTTAACTGACAATTGCGAGGTTGTGTGATGTTTTACCCAAACAAAATTGACGTCCTTTTTTCCTACAAATAGAGCTTTCTTTTGGTGGTATTCGATCACCTCTGCAGTTTATATTTTTTGCGCTATAAACAAAGAGCAGCAATTTTGAAAAAAAAAAAACTTTTTATTTACTTTTTGCTATAATACATATAAAAAAAAAAAAATATATATATATATATATATATATAAAAACGAATTTAGGCCGATATATATTCTTCAACATATTTTTGGTAAAAAAAAAACACAACAGGCGTATATTGATTGGTTTGTGCAAAAATGATTGTGTCTACAAACTTTGGGAATTGATTTATGGCATTTTTATTATTTTTTTTATTAGTAATGACGGTGATCTGCCGATTTTTATCGGGACTGCAACATTGCCGTGGACAAGCTGACACCTTTGACACTTTTTTGGGACCAATGACATTTATACAGCGATCAGAGCTAAAAAATAGCCACTGATTACTGTATAAGTGTCACTGGCAGGGAAGGGGTTAAACTCTAGGGGGCGATCAAGGGGTTAACTGTGTTCTAACTGTGTGGGGGCTGGGCTGGCCGGGGCATGACAGATCTCACTGATTCCGATCACTGGGAACAGTAGATCAGTGTCATGTCCCCTGACAGAATGGGGATCTGCCTTGTTTACAAATCTGCCTCTGTAGAAGGCAATCGCGGGTCGCCGGTGGCACGCTCCCACCCGCAACTGCAGCTGCGAGAGCTGACTTACCATGACTGCGGTTTGTGCAGGAGAGCCAACCTGCCGCCGTAAAATAACGGTGGCTGGTCGGCATTCAGTTGAAGGATTGCTTGCTCTCGTTTGTGGATTACTGCCTATTATGGACTCTGGATGCTTTGAGAAGGACTCTTTATGAATATAGCCATTTGCCAGAGGTTCGGTCACTTCATGGGGCACTAGAGAGCTTTCTATAGGAAAGTGTGTGGAAGAAGTCCTTTGAAAACTGTTACCTGTTACTCGCAACTAGCTCAGTAAAAGATCTCTATCTGTTCATCTAAACTGCCTGGTCTGAAGTCTCTCAGGGAGTGCATGCATGGTGTATCAAAAGAACAGGGCTTACAACAAGGGAACTGAAGTTAGAGAAGATACAGTACAGAGGTCTTATGCTGTCCAGAGGAGGCTATATTGCCTAATGACTACTGCATTTGTGTCACTTCCTAAAGCAATCAACCAGCCAGGAAATGGGTGACATGGCAAAGGTGATACTTATTCTGGTAATGAATGGGGTGTTATGCTTGGCCTCTTCACTAGAACCGG
This sequence comes from Glandirana rugosa, assembly GCA_018402905.1. NCBI lineage: Eukaryota > Metazoa > Chordata > Amphibia > Anura > Ranidae > Glandirana > Glandirana rugosa. The sequence continues at coordinate 1,272,280 of BLSH010433815.1, read as the reverse complement.
ATCCCCCCCATACTGAGATCATTTTTGCAGAATACGGACCTAGCCTTGAAGTGACAGAGAGAGATGTAGAGGGGGCCCCAGGTAGGAGAACAAGCATGGAGTTATGGAGAAGTGAGCTTCCTGTGCCACATACAGAACATTGTTACTGGGAGTGAGGTGATGGAACTGCTAAATTGGGGGAGATTGGTAGATACCAGCTCGGAAATGCTGCACACCTGGAGCAAGAGGTGTTCTCTAACTGAAGTGTGCCCGAAGTGCCTAATGTCAACAGTGTAAGAAGTATGACCACAGATTAGAAGGAGTTAACTGTGCAAGTGTGCTGCTTGCTTCTGAGTGGGTAGTCCTTCCTTATTACTGATTGTCCGTGACAACAGCTCGTTCCTACGGTTTAGGGCGGCATTGGCGAGTGCAGTTTCAGAGTGTCCCGGCTAGGATGCTTTAAAGCCCCGTGTAAATACCCTTAAAGTTATTATGTCCTGAGAAAAGTAAAGGGGCTGCCATTGCTGGCCCTCTTCTGGAAATGCTGGTTGCCTGGCTGTGTCTGACATCAATACTTTTAAGCCATATCTCCATACTTGTTCTGGGCTAGAGATGTCAAAAGCATTGAAGCCAAAGCATCAACATGACAACCTGGAAACTGTTTAAAAAAAAGGGGGTCAGCAATGGCGGTCTCCATACTTTTCTCTTGACAGAGTAACTTTAAGGACATGGAAATGGCCCATACACTTTAAGGAAATGTCTTGAAGCAATTGAGCTTCATTAGTTTGAGTGACTGCATCAGATGGCTGCTTCTCCCTTTGAAACTGTCTCTTTGCTTTGCTTGCCTACAGCAGGGCAACACGCCAAATGTCTAATGTAGAGAGCAGAGGAGGTTGCCTGTAATGATATGTGACAGTTCATCGCAGGGAGGGGAAGGGTTGTCTACCTTCTTAGCACTGGAAGTCTCCTTCCAATTACACATCTCAATGCTTTTGCTTTTTAAATGTACCTGAGAGGCAGCTGCATCATGAATAGAAGTGTCTGAAGGAAGAACAGGTCCCTTTATCCATAAGATTCTTCCTTTCACTCTCCCATAAGGTTCTGGGAGCATGAGAAGGAAAATCTGATTGGCAGAGAGAAGTATTCTTCACTTTTTTTTTTTTTCTATTCACGAGGACCCTTGTGACCGAAGTAGTAATTAGAAATTAACAAATTTGAAATGTATCCTCTGGGCATGGAGGCATTTGTCCTGTGGGACCGTTCTAAGATATGTTGGGCTGATGGGCCTGAGTAAGGAATATATCATCGTTCAATTATCAATCAGAGAAGGACCCGCAGTTAGTGACACATGCTGGGCAATATATAGATCCCAGCTCCCTCTGGAGCGTGCAAAATCTGGTGCAGCTCTGCATAGAAACCAATCCGCTTCTAGGTTTTATTCTCAGAGCTTAATTGAACAAGCTAGAAGCTGATTGGCTAGTGTCAGTGGCCAGAGTGTCTGGCTGGGGCAAGTCTTCCTTGTCTGCAGCTCCCAACTTTCCCCACCAATATACTGAATGCAGCACTATGGAAGACTTTGTATGGTACGCTTTAGCCCACAAAAATCTTTCCCTACCATGTAAGGACTAGTTGGATGATTTTGCCCCCACCCCTTTTCCTAAACAAAGGTCCCCAGTCTTCCACTGCCAGTGAGTGTACATCTCCTACTCTAGTGCAGCTTTCAAGGCTGTGGACTTTGGTTGAGCATCAACACTCCTGGGGTTCTCCTGGTGTTTCCCCATTTTCTCCTGTAAGCTGTGCACCTGTGTGTGTTCTTAGTTCAGGCCATACATTATGCAATTTTCTTTCCTTCAACCACGGGTTGATAGAAAGAAAATTGCTTGATTTCCCCAACAACACAGTCAGTGTTGATGTGGGAATCCCTCCCGTGATATTGTATTCTAACAGCAAGAGGTTTCCCAGCTGTCAGAATAAAATAATCACTGCTAGCAGCTATAGCAGCCAACAGTGATCGAACCCGACAGTACAACCAGCCTGCCCATAATTGATTGAGAATTTTTGTAAGTTTAGTAACCTCTTAATTTTCGATATGAGACTAGCATACAAAAAAAAATTGTATACCAGTTTTGTTATCAGTAGCACTTTTTCAATCTAATTTTTTGTCTTTATTTAGCAGGTCTTCAGCTTTTTTTTGTGTATTTACATAGTATATCCTAGGATTTCACAAGAGGTTTACGAGGTTTTTGACCAGATCTCCTTGAATTTTAATTCAATACCCTTGTTTTATACTAAGAATCCGGCTAATATGTAGATATAGCTGGAAATTTGAATAGTAATAGAGGGAAAATCCAATGGGGACACTAGTGGTGACTTGGGGGGGCAATGGATTTTAATTTGCATGGATTTCTTCCCACTTCCTCTTTTTGGGACAGGAAATAACGGTAAACCACCCCAGTGGGACACAGATGGCAAAAAAACCTGATAGGGGTTGTGACCCTCCCTTACTCTATCAAAAATGAAAAAGGTTTTGCATGTAGTTCTACTTTAAATTTTCTTTTCCCTTTTGAGTGGATTAGGTAATGTTTTTTTTTAGATATTTCAAAGTTTAGTAGTCCTTCAAATTTATTTGGGTTGGCAAATAAGTTATGGAGCTATGGTCAAGGTCACATACTGAGTCTGGACATCTAGGTTTCATATACACAGGCACATCTGAATACCAGGCTGCTAGGATATCTGGAAGGTTCTGTCCATGGGGAAGAGATACATTATAACTCACTTCATGGGAAGAATGGTAAAAAGTAATGTGAAATCCACGTCTCTGACAGAAAGTTGCCGTCTTTGAATTCTTCCCAAGTACAACTTGCAGCAATACGAGAGCTATTTCTGGAACACGGCTCACTATTCTGCGTCTTTTGATGCTCAAGCAGTGGGCAAAAGTTCACCAGTTCCAGTGCGACTTTGAACTCTGAGATTTGTTATGATTGGAAAGAAGTTGAGGCACTTTTAAAGTGAAAGGTTGAACTCGAGGCAAACAGATCAGACCACATGTGTGAACTGTCTTACACTATATGTTCAAGAATTTGCGGGCACCTGACTACTATATGTAAAATACATGGTCAAGAGTTTGTGAACGCCTGACCATCATACCTAGACTACACGTCCAAGAGTTTGTGGACATCTGACCATCATACCTATACTAAATGGTGAAGAGTTTGTGGACACCTACCACACTTACACTCATGTCCAAGAGGTTGGGGACACCTGACCATCACACCTAGACTGCATGTCCAAGAGTTTGTGGACACCTGACCATCAAACCAACACTTCATGTCCAAAAGTTTGTGGACACCTGATCATCATACCTATACTACATGTCCAAGAGTTTGTGGACACCCGTTCATCATACCTACACTACATGTCCAAGAGTTTGTGGACACCTGATCATCATACCTACACTGCATGGCGAATTAGTATGTGGACACCTGACCATCACACCTACACTACATGTCCAAAAGTTTGTGGAAACCTGATCATCATGCCTACATTACATGGTGAAAGGTTTGTGGACACCTGACCATCACACCTACACTTCATGTCCAAGAGTTTGTGGACACCTGATCATCATACTTATACTGCATGTCCAAGAGTTTGTGGACAACTGATCATCATAGCTACACTACATGGTGAAGAGTTTGTGGACACCTGACCATCGCCCCTACACTACACGTCCAAGAGTTTGTGGACATTTGACCATTACACCTACACTACATGAAGAACAATTTGTGGACACCTGACCATCAAACCTATACTACATGCCCATAAGTTTGTGAATGCCTAACCATCACACCTACACTACACATCCAAGAGTTTGTGGACATTTGACCATCACACCTACACTACATGACAAATAATTTGTGGACACCTGACTATCATACCTACACTATATGTCCATACGTTTATGAACACCTCACCATCACACTTATACTACGTGTTTAAAAGTTTGTGGACACCTGACCATCACACCTACACTACATGTCCAAGAGTTTGTGAACACCTGACCATCACACCTACACTACACGTCCAAATGTTTGTGAACACCTGACCATAATGCATATATCTACATGGCCAAATGTATACGTGGACCTCATTAGAAATTATTGGGTTCAGGAGTTTCCAGTGAAAAGACATTGTAGACAATTGTGTTATTCCAACCTTGTGGTATCTGTTTCTTGTCTTAGCATGACTGTGCTCTTGTGCACAAATCCAGCTCCATAAAGACATGGTTTGATGAATTTGGTGTGGAGATACTTGAGTGTCCTGCACAGTGTCCTGATCTCAACCCTACTGATCACCTTAGGGATGACGTGGATTAGGAGCCAGTTCTTCTCTTTCAACATCAGTACCTGACCCTACAAATGGTGGCAAATTCCCACAGACACTCCAAAATCTTGTGGAAAGCCTTCCCATAAGAGTGGAGAATGTTATAGCCACTAAGTGGAGCAAAATTCATATTTATTCCCATGGTTTTGGAATATGATGTCCAGCTGGCTCCTATAGGTGTGATAGTCGTCCACTAACCCTTGTTTATATACTAAATGTGCCAAAAGGTTTGCAAATGTATCCATTAGCTTTTGTTATTCATACACCTCTGACAGATATCCTAGACAGGAGGGTGACACCGTTTTCTCTGTTGGGGAATAGATTTGTGTCACCTTCTTAGCTGCAGCCTGCTGATTGCACAATGAAGAAGCAACAATGCAGTGACAAGTCTTCAGTGCTGCTTACTCTGCTCTCTCCTCCTGTCAGCATGTTTCCTGTTGGCATATGTGCATGCAGCAGAGCCTGAATGGTTCCTAGTGCTGCTCGACCCTCCTCCAGTCTTAGTGCTGCTGTGGTGGGATGGGCAGGAGGCACCTACAAAAACACAGTCAGGTACTTAGGGTAGATGTTTATTCTGTTCCATAAATAGCACCCTTATAGACGGTAAAATCAATATTTGCTCCATGAACAGGGATACAAGTATGCAGAATGTGAAGCGCATGTGTTTGAAGTTTGAGTAACGATTTTTATTGCTGTGTCTTCAATGGTGAGATTCTCACGCACTTCTTGTCCTTGTAAAAACCTCAGTTCTCAGGGTGTGAAAGGAGGCCATGGAGTGATCTTTAAAGCGACCCTGTCAGGGGAAGAAAATTGCCAGGAATGGCCTACCTGCAAAGTAAACGAGTTTATAATTAACCCCTCCCACTTTCAGCACCACTGAACACCGCCCCCTTCAAAAGAAATCATTTTTTGAGAAGCCGACACTTCCAGGAGTGCCGATCCCCCACTTAACTTTTAAATGCCACTCCATTGTACTAAGACAGTGCAGCTCCAAAGCACATGTGTTGCAGTACGCCACAACGCACAGTAATGCACTACTGTGCGTTGTGGTATGGTGCATTGACAAAAATAGCCCATTTTAGTGGAATGCCTTGATGCAATACACATCACACCAGGATGCCATATTTGGAATGGACCCTAAGTAAAGCTGGGCATAGCTGTTTATGAGAGTTTCACGCCGATTTTAGTTGCGCCTGAATTCTGCCGTAAGCCAGACAGAACATTATGTGCTCTGCCCTCATTTCATATTTCACAGACTCGCGATCTGAGGACGGTGAAGCCTATCGGAGTTTGCATAATTTCTTCCCAGCAGATGACAAACAAAGGGATATATGGGGGATTGCACTCTGCATAATGATTCTGCCTGGAACAAACTGCCTCCCTAGCCCATTCCGTCTCGATTGAGCTCGTGGCGCGTTTTTGTGTTTTTCTGTAGCCAGCAAGTGATGGTATGGACAAATTGCCGACCGTTGCGGCTGCTTTTAAGGTTGTTAACTAAGCGGGGAACCTAGTATAAAATTGAAGAGTTGGAACAAAAAAGTCTGGACGTAGAGAGGAATACCTACATCTGAGATTTCTGTCAAGGTATGGAGGGATTATAGAATAAACCCAAGATTGAGAGGAGAAGATCTCAAATCTTTATGAATGTATTTTCCTGATACTACTATAGCATACATTGACCATTACCATCAGTGACAGTCCCCTACAATGCATATAGACCAATGTCTGAGCTGGGCTCTTCCATTCATCCCTATGGAGCTTGTAGTTGCACCCATAGATCACGCCAATCCTATATGTGGAGCAACTGTCCCTTTCAAAACCAAACCCCCCTGTCCCTTTGTCCTCAAAACCTAACCCCTCTGTCTCTCTGTCGCCCTCAAAATCAAGCTCCTCTGTCCTCATAACCATACTCCTCTGTCCCTCTATCCGCCTCAAAGCCATACCCCTTTGTCCCTCTGTCCTCCTCATAAATAAACAAAACCCTTTGTCCCTCTGTCCCTGTGTCCTCCTCATAACCAAACAAACCTTTCTGTCCCTCTGTCCTCCTCAAAGCCAAACCCCTCTGTCCTCATAACCAAAACCCATCTATCCTCCTCATAACCAAACCCCTCTGTCCCTTTGTCCTTCTCATAACCAAACCCATATGTCCCTCTGTCCTCTTCATAACTAAACCCCTCTGTCCTCCTCATAACCAAACCCCTCTGTCCCTCTGTCCTCCTCATAACCCAACCCATCTGTCCCTCTGTCCTCCTCATAACCAAACCCATCTGTCCCTCTGTCCTCCTCATAACCAAACCCATCTTTCCCTCTGTCCTCCTCATAACCAAACCCATCTGTCCCTCTGTCCTCTTCATAATCAAACCCCTCTGTCCTCATAACCAAACCCCTCTGTCCTCCTCATAACCAAACCCCTCTGTTCCTCTGTCCTTCTCATAACCAAACCCATCTGTCCCTCTGTCCTCTTCCTACCCAAACCCCTCTGTCCTCCTCATAACCAAACCCCTCTGTCCTCCTCATAACCAAACCCCTCTGTTCCTCTGTCGTCCTCATAACCAATCCCATCTGTCCCTCTGTCTTCCTCATAACCAAACCCCTCTGTCCTCCTCATAACCAAACCCCTCTGTTCCTCTGTCCTCCTCATAACCAAACCCCTCTGTCCTCCTCGTAATTAAACCCCCCTGTCCCTCTGTCCTTCTCAAAACTAAAACTCCTCTGCCCTTCTCATAATGAAACAAACCCCTTTGTCCTCCTGAAAACCAAACCCCTCTGCCCCTCTGTCTTTCTCATAACCAAACAATTACTGTGGGGGGGGGGGGGGGTTGGACTTTAGTGGGGATTAATTAGTAATATTTTTTTGCACATATCTGGGGGCGTAGCAGGTCTGTTTTCCTTAATTAAATGCAGAGGGCCTATTTACTTCTTTGCGGTACGTTAACACGTTATCATGCATTGGTGGCTCATTTAAGGTCTGCGAATGCACCCTAACGTGTCTAAAATGGCACATGACATGCATGCATGGCTTGCCATTTACTGCGGCGTGCTACAGTGCAGGTGGCTATGGCACCATGCAAAGCGAATGGCACCACAACACAGCATTATTACGTACTTTACCATACATTTCGACAATGCACACGTTACCACAATGCAGTACAAATGAGCCCTCAAAGGTGTAACTCTTTGTCATCTCAGAACGTTGGGAGGCATGGTCAGGCTGTGCGCTGGAGCACAGACGCTGGGAGAATACCATGACAGTGACCTAATTTGGCAATGTGGCTATATTACATCAATGATGTCATGAACATCCCTGTCCCTATGTGTACCCTGGCTGTAGTCAATGGGGTGGCAGTGACAGCTTCCTTCCAGGTTTTGTCTGTACCCAAGTTTGAATCAAGCTCATCCCTACTAGTGGAGGAACATTTACTAGGTTTTTTTCAATAAGGGTTTATTTACATCTGATACGCTGGGTTGCATTTGTGAGCGTATTCCTAATGCAGGGCAACCAAAAAATAATGGTTTCCTATTCACTTGCTGACCAATCAGGTACCTGGTATGTCATTGGACTTCAAGTGATTACACCGAGATGCAGCTGCAGGCATCACCCCAGTACGTTTTTTTTTAAAGCAACTGGTCGGCTGTCTTGTAAAAGCAATCCTAGCAGCTAACGAGCCACTGGATTGCTTTTACAAGCAGTAGGGAGGGACGCTCCCCCCCCCCCTCCCGCCGCCTTCCACAGTTTTACTGGGAGTCCCGAACTATTTGCCGGCTTTTCCATCTGCTGATCACAAAGCCAAACAAAGACCGGATCGACTCAGTTCGCCTCTATAATATAGGAACCTGGAAGCGATGACCTGACATCACTTCCGGTTTACCCATATGTCAATGGTGGCATTGTCAAGAATCAAAAGCATTTGAAAACGCCGGTCTTGGTGTTTTGAATGCTTTTAGGGGCGGAGGAGGGATTTGGAGTCTTATAGACCCCAGGTCTCTCCATAAAGAGCATCTGTCACTGCCTGTTGCTGTTGTTTACATTGCTGTATGTTTACATTCCTTCTGACAGCAATAAAAGTGATATAAAAAAAATTTGAATGTGGCAGTGTAAATAAATAAATAATTTTTTAAAAATTTGCCCCTGTCCCCATGCTGGTGGTTTCTCGCCAAGGTGAACGCACGCGTTAGTTCCAAATGCAAGCAAACAGCGATCATCCTACTAGACGTGAGGTATCACCGCAAACGTCAGATCATGGGCAGTAATTGTAGCACCAGGCCTCCTGTGGAAATCTAAAGTGATAAGCTGTAAAGGCCTTTAAAGAATCGCCAATGGTACCAACATTTACGCTGTTTGTCGCCATTGCACAGGCGTGTGAAATTTTAAAGCGTGACATGTTTGGTATCTATTTACATCATCTTTTATATTGTAACTAAAAAATTGGGTTATGTATTGTGGGTTTTTTTTGCATTAAGATTCGAAAAAGGGTATTTTTTTCCCCAAAAAACTGCATTTGAAAAACCGCTGCGCAAATAAGTGACATAAAAAAATTGCAAATGAAATATAGCAGAAAATAAGTCCAGCACAACTCAAAATCTTCATATATCTATAACATTAACATCCCCATGTTATTAATACATCATAAAGTCCAGGTGCAATTCCAATTGAAAAGTCCCAATAATATATACAGCACAGTGCATACAGTGCAAGTGACAAACTTCATGCTCGTGACACATTCAGTGACCACCACCACTAGGTGAAAAACCTGCTCACCTCAGCTTCAGACCCCATAACAGAGACTAACAAGCACCAACAATTATCATCCTCTCTCTGCCTGGAACAGCAAGCCTCCTCCTCCGTAGTCTCTCATGATAAGGGACTCCAAGGTCAGCATATCCTCATGATGGGAAACATAAGAAGGAGACCCACAGTGCTCTCTATTTCCACATTTATTAAAAAAAAAGGGTATAAAAACTTACAAACTTCTTTAGAAATGCATGCAATGGTACAATATTTCCTGGATAAAGACATCACAGGCTCTACTCCTCCCACCTATACGCGTTGCGTCCCATGATTGGGCTTCCTCAGTAGGCAGGGAGCCGTCTCTTACTCGGCTCTTAAATACACTCTCCAGTTGTTATAGCAACCATCTTGTGTGGCAACTTCCCGATATACATGGTTTAGCCCACCTGCCCTCCCCCATCCTCTCCCTCCACATATCCTGTGCCTAAATATATCTGCCCTCCCTGTAGTGCAAACAGCCAATCAGGCTGCGTGGATGTACCTAATAGCACCGTCGGCGGCTCAACTTCCCGCTTCCATCGCATCCAAACCCCCCTTTTTATCTAGGCAATACCTAAAGAGCAGGGATCTTCAAACTACGGCCCACCAGCTGTTGCGGAACTACACGTCCCATGAGGCATTGTAAAACTCTGACATTCAGAGACATAACTAGGCATAATGGGAATTGTAATTCCTGAATGACTGGATGTCTGTATAATCACCCAGGATGCAGAAAAAGCAGCCTCACAAAAAAAATTGCAACACCCACCAATTTATTCCCTAGGGCCTCTGCTTTAAACAAAAATATTTGAGGGGTTCTAAGAAATTTTCTAGCAGAAAATACTGATTCTTACTGTGACAGACCTAACCAGGACAGAGGCTTTTGGAGAGGACTAGGAGCAAGCCTCCTACCCACTTACTATGGGCACTAGCCTTAAGGGAACACTGCTCTTTGGGAGGTGTATGCCGGTCGCCTTTGTGATTCAAGTTCATGTCTCCTCAAAACACACAGACTCTGGGAATCAGCCTGGGATCCATGTTTAGGGCCTAGATACCCCATTACCAACAACGACTGCTCCACACTGTGAGACTCATAGCAGATGTTAATTTAATCAGCGCAAGCCACCTGTCTTTCACCCATTGCTAATTGTGCTGATTAACTCACCTATTGTCTGCTAGCAAACCATTGTGGGATGTGTTTATACTTGTAATAATGTTTATTGTACAGTACTTTGTATTCAGTATTGTGGGGGCCAAATCAGGGCCGAAACTAGAGGTGGCGGGAGGCGAGTGCCCCGATAGCGTGGGAGGACAGGAGCACCACATAGCAGGAGTACTAGAGGACAAGGATGGTGCCCAGGAGAAGAGAGGCTGTGTTAGGTCCTGGAGGATGAACCAAAAGAGGAGGTGGCTAGCAAAAGTAAGTGCCACTCCCTCAAATCTCAAAATCTTTTCACTTTTCAATTCAGTGTTCATAAACCTGCACTGGATGTCTCTAAAAGGACATGGCTCAAATGTTGTTAAAGACTTTGTTACACCTGCCTGCCTATAAAGCACCATAGCAACCTATGTTCTAATACTGACGCCAACCACTGCCCTACTGACACCGTCCACTGCTCTACTGACACCGTCCACTGCCCTACTGACACCGTCCACTGCTCTACTGACACCGTCCACTGCCCTACTGACACCGTCCACTGCTCTACTGACACAGTCCACTGCCCTACTGATAATGTCCTCTGCCCTACTGACAGTCCACTGCCCTACTGACACAGTCCGCTGCCCTACTGATGCCAGCCACTGCCCTATTGACACAGTCCACTGCTTTACTGACGCCGTCCACTGCCCTACTGATGCCAGCCATTGCGCTACTGACACTGTCCACTGCTCTGATGACACAGTTCCCTGCTTTACTGACACAGTCCACTGCCCTACTGATGCCAGCCACTTCCCTACTGACACAGTCCACTGCCCTACTGATGCCAGCCACTGTGCTACTGACACTGTCCACTGCTCTACTGATGCTGTCCACTGCCCTACTGATGCCAACCACTGCCCTTCTGACACCGTCCACTGCCCTACTGACACAGTCCACTGCCCTACTGACACCATCCACTGCTCTACTGACACTGTCCACTGCCCTGCCCACTGCGCTACTGACAGTCTACTGCCCTACTGACACCAGCCACTTCCCTACTGACACAGTCAATCCACTGCCCAGCTGACACAGTCCACTGCCAGCCACTGCCTTACTGTCACCAGCCATTGCCTTACTGGCACCAGCCGCTGCCCCACTGACGCAAGCTACTGCCCTACTGATGCTGGCCTCTGCCCTGCTGAAGCCAACCTCTCCTCTACTGACACCGTCCACTGCCCTACTGACACCATCCACTGCTCTGCTGATACAGTGGGCCGGGGGCGCCGAACTGAGTCTGAGTGCTTCGGATGAAATAATGTCTAGCTTTACCACTGGGCCAAATAGTCTGGTCATGTAGGCTGGCTTAGGTGACTACTTAATTAGCTCATGTTAATTATATCACTGTAAGTTATTAGTTACTAGAAGGGGAGTAGCATAGTTCATGCTAGCTGTGTATTGGATTGGTGTTTGAAGTTTGCATTGTCATGCTAATATCCTCAAGAGGGAAATGTCCTCTGTGGTTTATAAAGTATGTGTGTGAGTTTCAATAAACAGTCATTCCTTTGGATCTTACTTCCCATCTTGTCTGTGTACGATGTTTGGGGTAAAAAGGGAAGGTATTAACTTGCGGTCTGTTTGGAACGGTTTTGAGGGCAGGAGGCACCTAATCGGGGTGCCAAGTGGTTCTGTCACAGTTACATATAAACAAAAATTTCCAGAAAAGGCCTGGAGCTAAAGTAGTTAGCCAACCAGCATATCTTTGGAGTGTGGGAGGAAACCGGAGCACCTGAAGGAAACCCACACAGACACAGGGAGAACATGCAAACTCTGTGCAGGTAGTGTCGTGGTTGGGGTTCACATTGATGACCCTAGTGCTTCTTCTAGGCGGAAGTGCTAACCACTAAAAAAAGAAAAAAGTCCCATGTACAGAAGTATTCACAGCCTTTGCTCAATACTTTGTTGAAGCTCCTTTGGCACCAATTACAGGCTCAGGTCTTTTTGAGTATGATGCTACAAGCTTGGCACACCTATTTTTGGGCAGTTTCTCCCATTCTTCTTTGCAAGACCTCTCAAGCTCCATCAGGTTGGATGGGGAGCGTCGGTGCAAAGCCATTTTCAGATCTCTCCAGAGATGTTCAATTGGCTTCAAGTCTGGGCTCTGGCTGGGCCACTCAAGGACAATCACAGAGTTGTCCCATAGCCACCCCTTTGTTATCTTGGCTGTGTGCTTAGGGTCATTGTCCTGTTGGAAGATGATCCTTCGCCCCAGTCTGAGGTCTAGAGTGCCCTGGAGCAGGTTTTCATCAAGGATATCTCTCTACATTGCTGCATTCATCTTTCCCTCCTTCCCGACTAGTCTCCCAGTTCCTGCCACTGAAAAACATCCCCACAGCATGATGCTGCCACCACCATGCTTCACTGTAGGGATGGTATTGGCCAGGTGCTGAACTAGGGTTGCCACCTCATCCCTTTAAACCCGAACACATATGAATTACACAGGTTCTGAGGCTAATTTAATGCAGATAAGTGAGTTTATTTACCAACTTAGTCAGCCACAGTACCTGTGTAATTCATATGTGTTCGGGTTTAATGGGACGAGGTGGCAACCCTATCAGCTGAGCAGTGCTTGGTTTCCTCCAGACACGATGCTTGCCATTCAGGCCAGAGAGTTCAATCCTTGTTTCATCAGATCAGAGAATTTTGTTTCTCATGGTCAGAGTTCTTCAGGTGCCTTTTGGCAAACTCCAGGCGGGCTGTCATGTGCCTTCTACTGAGGAGAGGCTTCCATCTGGCCACTCTACCATACAGGCCGGATTGGTGGAGTGCTGCAGAGATGGTTGTTCTTCTAGAAGGTTCTCCTCTCTCCACAGAGAAGCACTGTTAACTTTTTTTTTTTCCAGAATTTATGATTTCTTGGCCATTTTTCAGAGAATATGAATGATATAAATGATAACACAAAAACTTTTCTTTCACTCATGGTTAGTGTTTGGCTGAAGCCATTTATTATCAATCAACTAGAAAGCTGTGCATGGGACGTACTTGGACATTCCAACATGACAATGATCCAAAACACAAGGCCAAGTCGACCTGTCATTGGCTACAGCAGAATAAAGTGAAGGCTCTGGAGTGGCCATCTCAGTCTCCTGACCTCAATATCATTGAGCCACTCTGGGGAGATCTCAAACATGCAGTTCATGCAAGACAGCCCAAGAATTTCCAGGAACTGGAGCCTTTTTGCCAAGAGAAATGGGCAGCTTTACCATCTGAGAAGATAAAGAGCCTCATCCACAAACACCACAAAGACTTCAAGCTGTCATTGATGGTAAAGGGGGCAATACACGGTATTAATGACTGGGGTATGTAAACTTTTGATCAGGGTAATTTGGGTCGTTTCTGTTGTCATTATGATTTAAAGAGAGTAAACTTAGTTGATTGATAATAAATGGCTTCAGCCAAACACGAACCATGAGTAAAAGAAATGTTTTTGTGTTCTCATTCATATTCTCTGAGAAACGGCCAACAAATCATAAATTCTGCCAGGGTATGTAAACTTATGAGCGCAACTGTATATAGACAGGTGTGCGCCTTTCCAAATCATGTCCAATCAACGGAATTTACCACAGGTGGACTCCAATCAAGTTCAATTTTGAGTGTCTTGGCAAAGGCTGTGAATACCTGTGTACTTATGTTCATTTTTTATTTTGAATAAATTTGCAAAAATTTCAAACAAACTTCTTTCACGTTGTCATTATGGGGGATTGTTTGTAGAATTTTGAGGAAAATAATGAATTGAATCCATTTTGGAATAAGCCTGCAACATAACAAAATGTGGAAAAAGTGAAGCTCTGTGAATACTTTCTGCATGCACTGTACATTAAGCTAATCAGTTTGGAGTATAGTAGTAGTGCATTAGGTTTTATTTTTTTTTTAAAAACAGGACGCTGTGTCTTTCAGAACGTGCTGTTCCAGGGTCACATGACCAGCGGTGCTTCTGAGCTTGACCTTTCATTGTACATCCAGTGAACGCGATCTGCAGCACCTGTGTGATTGCCATCAGCTGATCCCCATCACAGGTGTCGGGCCCCGGGCTGCCAGCATCTCCCCCGTCGTCTACTCCCACCGCCAGTGACCTTGGAAGGGGTCCAGGGGAGCCGACATCCCAGGGTGGGACTGATCCAGCCAGGAACCTGTTCCTTCAGATAATGAGGAAAGAAACAGCTCAGCAAATCACAGAAATAAAAAAAAAAAAAAGAGCGGAACGTATTTTATGGACGCAGAGCGTATCAAGGGTCACATGACGATGTGAAAGCACGGCACGTTCCGGCTCCAAAATGGTTTTATAGAAGAGATCTGTACTGAGAAAAAAAATGCATAGGCTGCTGTTGCTGACCATTCCTTTTGAAAATGCTGGTTGCCTGGCTCTCATGCTGATCTTGTGGTTTCAATAGTGTATGCAAATAAGGAGTGCCGCCTTCAGTCTGACTTGCGGTGTGCTTGTTCCAGTTCTGTTACTGGAATGCCGGAGACAGCCAGGAAATGTGCATTTTCAGGAGGTCAGCAATAGCTCTCCTATATATTACCAGCATAAATGTTATTTAGCCCTCGTTCACATTGAACGCGGCTTTGAAATCGTGCAACTTCATCTGAAATCACACGATATATTCATTGTTGGGTCCGACTTCTGTGCGGCATTCCGGACTGCTCTCAGTGTTAGTTACACTGTATTGTCCCGGAATGAAGGTGCCCGGACCCGGGACATAACTGCTAATTGCGGGACTGTCCCGGGCATCTGACTCACAGGCAGTTCTCACTGCTCTCTGCGAACTGCTGAGATTTTCAATATAAAGTTAATGACACCCAAATCGGTTCGCAGAATGCAGTGTGAGCTGTGAAATCGAATGGAATCGGATCACATGGGTCTGAATGTCTTTGCGATCTGATTCCAGTGCGGACAAAAAAAAGACAGACATTGCATGTGATTCGCACCGCATTGCTGTGCACATCACATGTCTGGCATCTCATAAGTGTGAACCCAGCCTAAAGCAGATCTTCACCCCCTCTCTGACACTCCCTCACCCCTTCTCTCTCACCCACCTTCCTTCTTTCTCACCCTCGCTCACCCCCTCTCTCTCACCCATCCCCCTCTCACTCACCCCCCCTCTCTCCCACCCCCTCTCTCTCTCTATCTCTCACCCCCATCTCTCTCACCCCCCCCCCTCTCAGCCACCCCCACCTCTCTCCCCCCCCCCACTCTCTCTACCCCCACTCT
>BLSH010433815.1:1225917-1237128 GCA_018402905.1 Glandirana rugosa | reverse complement strand
GGGTTGTCTCTTCCCTCCAATCAGTGCTCAGAATGCTCCTCACTGAGCACTGCAGAGTGTGACTTCAGCTCTCCACCTCCTGTTTTCTGAACCCTCACACACCAGCTTTACAACAACTGGACTTTCAATAGATGTAGTAGAGAGAAGACTTCACATAGACAGGTACAACTTATGTAGGAGGATTTGTTTCATCTCTGTGTATCACCTGAGGCCAGTCACTTCACTGGGTTTAAAGTGGTTGTAAACTCTAAAAAAAAAAAAAAAAACTGCAAGACAAAGTCATAATGAGCCAGTATGCATCGCATTTAATAATACCAAAACCTTTGCGCTTCAGAGAAGAGAAATTGTATATAGTGAAAACATGCAGCAGCTATACACAGAGTGAAAAAACACCTGATAACATATAAACAAAATTAAATAGCGCTTGTATAAATGTAAAATATTACACCACAAAAGTGTTCACAAAAATGATAAAGTGAATATAGTGCCAATATAGTCCAATGATCATAAAGAAGTGCGCTTGTGCTTGAAAAAGTGCTTCAAACGTGTGGGGTATCCCCCCAGTATGTCCCTACTCATCAGAGGACCATGAACGCCAGCTTTTCAGTCTGGGGGTCTGGTCAAGCTTGAAATAATAAAATGCTCCTTGCTGGCAAAGCCTGGGGTAAACACGTATTTGGCCTCAATAACCCGCGGATTCCAATAGGCTCCAATTACAGTTGAAAATTGGGATGAGAGAAGAGGGAGCCACAATAGTGAAGTATTGTAAGACAAAAGTTTATTGCGCAATGCAGATTGTACTTCCAGAATGGTAGATAGTGATTCGCATGAACATACACCAAAACATGAACGCCGCTGTTCAGCGTGCGTTCCACAGCAACCGGAAGTGACGACCACGGAACTGCGTAGCGGAAATTACGTCAACGCGTTTCGCCTTCCTGTAGGCGTCATGCATACTAGCTCATTATGAAATACTAACCTTAGATCGACACTGTTACAGCGGTCCCTGCATACCGCTGTGACCAGTGACATGTCTCGCGGGCTCCAGTGCTGTGATTGGCCAGAGCCGCGATGACGACGGGAGCCACCTGTCACGGTACAAGCCCTGAAGAAACGGCACCCCGAGCCATTTCTTCAATGCGTATTTGCCGATGATGTCGGCACATGCATATACAGTGGATATCTCCTAAACTGTGCAAGTTTAGGAGATATTCACGGTACCTACCGGTAAGCCTTATTATAAGCTTACCTGTAGGCAAGTGGTGTAACAGGGTTTACAACCACTTTAAAGCCTCATGTAGACATCCAAAAGCCCAGACACTGCTGCTGGGTGCCGCCATGTTTGATGTGAGATCAGCAGACTGTCAGTCAGGTGACACTTTATAGCATTCTTTTTACCCCAGTGGAATCCTTGAAAAATGTCCAGGTCTCAGGGAATCCCTACTAAGGATAATCCATGCAGAGCCATTAGGAAAATACCCCTTACATTGGTGGTCAGTTTGAAGATCACTCACCCCCTCCTTAAATTGGTGGTCATAACGCCACCCTTACAGATAGCTAAAAAGATCATTGCTGTCAGCTAATAGCTCTGCCAAGTGGTGATGGACAGTGTCTATGGGAATGTTTGACCATTCTTCCAGAAGCGCATTTGTGAGGTCAGGCACTGATGTGGACGAAAAAGCCTGGCTCGCAGTCTCCGCTCAAATTCATCCCAAAGGTGTTCTATGGGGTTGAGGTCAGGACTCTGTGCATGCCAGTCAAGTTCCTCCACCCCAAACTCGCTCATCCATGTTTTTATTGACCTTGCTTTGTGCAGTGGTGTGCAGTCATGTTGGAACCTGAAGGGGCCATCCCCAAACTGTTCTCACAATGTTGGGAGCATGAAATTGTCCAAAATGTCTTGGTATGCTGACGCCTTAAGAGTTCCCTTCACTGGAACTAAGGGGCCAAGCCCAACCCCTGAAAAGCAACCCCACACCATAATCTCCCCTCCACAAAATGATTTGGACAAGTGCACAAAGCAAGGTCCATAAAGACATGGATGGGCAAGTTTGAGGTGGAGGAACTTGACTGGCCTACACATGGTCCTGACCTCAACCCGATAGAACACCTTTGTGATGAATTAGAGTGGAGACTGCGAACCAGGCCTACTCGTCCAACAAAAGCGCCTGTCCTCACAAATGCACTTCTGGAAGAAAGTTCAAACATTCCCATAGACACTCCTAAACCTTGTGGACAGCCTTCCCAGAAGAGTTGAAGCTGTTATAGCTCCAAAGGGTGGGCCAACTCAATATCGAACCCTAAGGACTGAGACTGGTATGCCATTAAATTTCATATGCATGTAAAGGCAGGCGTCACAATACTTTTGACAATATAGTGTATGTAGGACCACAGAACTAAAAGTGAACTTGTCCTTTAAGGACTCAAGCCCTCATCTGCCTCGTGCGTTAGTTACACGCAAGCGAAAGTGATATCCATCTTAATGGTTTGGAGTGGCAGGCTTCCAGTTTATTAAGGCTGTAACATGACTAAAATGTACTCGTGGGTGTCTGTGGCACAGCCTGCTATTTCTGGCTCCCATGATAATCACAAATTTAATCAGCATGAGTAAATTCACAAGTCAGGAGGAGGACAGGGAAGGGGGGGCAGTTAGCCTGACCTCTTGTCTGACCTTTTCCCACTTGTCTTTGGTGCCGTGACTCCTCTGGAGAAGGAGCACTAAAGAGAAATAGTCCAAGTCTATCTGTGAGATTGATCTTTCTGTCAAAGCTGAATAGTGAGGATGCCAGGAATGTACTTGATAAGCTTACAGGTGTAAATCAGCCATAGTCCGATATCTACCTGGAAATGACAGACAGAACCTGCCTTGATCCTTGCCTGAGGTTAACAGTGGTCCATCCGTGGTACATTCTTCTGTAAAGTTGCTCCCTTGCACACCGCCCTGACGCTGTCATTTGGCAGTGACATAGTGGCCAGAGGAAGAAACAGCAGGGGGTAGGCATTAAGAGAAAAATCCGACACACCCGGAAGTGGCAAGTAATGTTACATACCCACTAGGGCTTGAGGCCAAGCTGACGAGAGGGCTTCCCTTATACTTTTTGTCTAGTTTTTCCCCAGGGGTTGGTAAAAGGGTATAAGCAGGACAAAGAGTGGCACAGGCTCCTGTCATAAGTCCTGGCCAGATGAAGATCTGGGTAATGCTGGGAGACTGAGGATGCCGTGCTGAAAAACATGCAGGGTGTCATCACAGGAACTCATTGATGCAGAAGTCAGGCAAACATGTAGGCAGGGGCAGGTTGACCTCCCTACACAGGTGGCACTGTTGCATCCACCTTGAAGGGAGAGTGAAGGACAGGAGGAAGACCCATCCCTCTTAGGCCTCCGTACGTGTCATCAGGTGGGCTGCTGTCCGGGGATTATGGTGTGGGGTTGTTTTTCAGGGGTTGGGCTTGGCCCCTTAGTTCCAGTGAAGGGAACTCTTAAGACGTCAGCATACCAAGACATTTTGGACAATTTCATGTTCCCAACTTTGTGGGAACAGTTTGGGGATGGCCCCTTCCTGTTCCAACATGAATGCACACCAGAGCACAAAGCAAGGTCCATAAAGACATGGATGAGTGAGTTTGGGGTGGAGGAACTTGACAGGCATGCACAGAATCCTGACCTCAACCCCATAGAATACCTTTGGGATGAATTAGAGTGGAGACTGCAAGCCAGGCTTTTTCGTCCACATCAGTGCCTCACCTCACAAATGCGCTTCTGGAAGAATGGTCAAACATTCCCATAGACACTGTGGGGTTGATTTACTAAAGCTGGAGAGTGCAAAATCTGGTGCAGCTCTGCATAAAAGCCAAAATCGGCTTCTAGGTTTTATTGTCAAGGCTTAATCGAACAAGCTGCGGTTAGAAGCTGATTGGAAGGCGTCAGCATACCAAGACATTTTGTATAATTTCATGTTCCCAACTTTGTGAGAACAGTTTGGGGATGGTCCCTTCCTGTTCCAACATGACTGCGCACCAGTGCACAAAGCAAGGTCCATAAAGACATGGATGAGCAAGTTTGGGGTGCAGGTACTTGGCTAGCCTGCACAGAGTCCTGACCTCAAGCCAATAGAACATCTTTGGGATGAATAAGAGCGGAGACTGTGAGCCAGGCCTTCTTGTCCAAGATCAGTGCCTGACCTCACAAATGCGCTTCTGGAAGAATGGTAAAACATTCCCATAGTCACTCCTAAACCTTGTGGACAGCCTTCCCAGAAGAGTTGAAGCTGTTATAGCTGCAAAGAGTGGGCCAACTCAACAGGGCCAACCCAACGTTGGCCAACTCAGTTGAACCCTACGGACTAAGACTAGGATGCCATTAAAGTTCATCTGTGTGTAAAGACAGTCATCCCAATACTTTTGGCAATATACAGGTGCATCTCATAAAATTAGAATATCATCAAAAAGTTAATTTATTTCAGTAATTAAATTCAAAAAGTGAAACTCATATATTTTATATAGATTCGTTACACACGGAGTGATATATTTGAAGCATTTCGCTCTTTTAATTATGATGATTATGGCTTACAGCTAGCGAAAACCCCAAATTCAGTATCTCAGAAAATTAGAATATTACATAAGACCTACCAATAAAAAAAAGATTTTTAATACAAAAAATGTTGGCTTAGTGAAAAGTCTGTCCATGTACAGTATAGTATGCACTCAATACTTGGTCGGGGCTCCTTTGGCAGGAATTACTGCATCAATGCGGCGTGGCATGGAGGCGATCAACCTGTAGCACTGCTGAGGGGTTATGGAAGCCCAGGGTGCTTTAATAGCGGCCTTCAGCTCATCTGCATTGTTGGGTCCGGTGTCTCTCATCTTCCTCTTGGCAATACCCCACAGATTCTCTATAGGGTTTAGGTCAGACAAGTTCGCTGGCCAATCAAGCACAGAGATACCATGACCATGCGACCAGGTATTGGTCCTTTTGGCAGTGTGGGCAGTGCCAAGCCCTGCTGGAAAATGAAATCCGCATCTCCATAAAGCTGGTCAGCAGAGGTCATTCCTAATCCAGAGGCCCACTCTCCCTCCTCCATTATAACTACATCCCCTGGGTGGGTGTTGCATCCTATTGTTATAACTAGGATCCAGGCTTGTCAGCTCTGTTCATTTATGATTTATGAAATCTTTCTGGTTGAATATATTTAGCAGAACTTTCTTGAACATTCTAGTGATTGATTACATTCTGTGCTGAGGGCAGAGGCAGGATTTTCTTTTTTATACCCAGACCTGTACCAACCTCATTCTGTCATTAGGTCTGTTAAATCCTGGAAAAGTGTAAAAAGTAGGTTTAATGGCGGGAGAGCCTAATTAGTACGCAAGGAACCTTGCGCAAACTTCAGCAAAACTTTCCAGAGCAGCCAATCAGCTTTCTCCTTTCTGAGAGCTGGAAAGTGATGAAAGCTGAAGCTGGTTGCAGAGGGTTGCATTGTCACTGCGCCTTGTACCGCTGTCATTCATGCATCATTACTTCTTATGCTCCATAGGCAGACAGTTTTGTGTTCCTTTAAAATGTGTCAAGGTGAAATAAAAATAAAAAAAGCATGCCGTACATTTCTGTAATACGTGCTTCATCCCATCAACTACTTAAAGCAGAGTTCCGTCCACATAATTTTTTTTTGCTGGCATCCACCTAGTTAGCATTCATTACACAAATAAAGTAATTGATGGCTTTAAATCCCGGTAGTCATCCTATTTATTTTGTACTTACATTGGTGATTTTTTTCTTTACTGGAGCTCCCATCTTAGCTGTGGGCATGTGAAGCCCACTTGCACCCTCCTCGAGTCTCTTCCTGGATAAGGTGCATGCTGGGTAACCAGCATGCACCTCTCGACCTCGAGTGTATATCTCGTTGCCATAACAATGAGCAGCGACGGAGGAAGGTCCCACCCCGTTGTTTATGGCAACATAGATAACATGTCTCTCCCCCACGGAGGAAGGTCCCGTCCCGTTGTTATGGCAACATAGATAACATGTCTCTCCCCCACAAAATCGCCTCATTTCCTGTCTGGAAATAAGGCGATTTTACAGCTCAGTGATGCCCACTGACTCAAGGGAAATGATGACTCACATCTCCCATGAGCCCAGACGAGGCAGGAAGTGATGCGGAGTGCCACAGATCAGGAAGTGGAAGATTACAGGGACCATATAGCAACAGGGCACTTAGGCTGAGTATAATTTTTTTTTTCCAAAAGTGATTCATCATGCACAGAGGATTTGAAATATATTAAGATGTATTTGTGGGTGGAACTCCGCTTTAACGCACACATATATTATGTTGATATATATATATATATGGTAGCACTGTGGTGGACTTTAATAGCAAGCTGCAACATAAATGCAGCTTTTCTGTTTTGTACAGGGAGCATGCTCACCTGGCACCCCTGGCATTGTGACTGTGTTGTTGTCACCAACAACGCCCGGTCACTATTGACGATCAAGATCCAGTAGGATGGGCTCCTGATCATATGATGACTGTGACATCCAATCACATCAATGAAAGAATTTCAGCCGCACTCCACTTAGCTCTTCTTGCAGTATTTTTTAATATTCAATGAATTGACAATAACTGACGCGTTTCGTCTTGATGTGTTTCACCACTCCTGGCTTGCTCACCAGTATATGGGACTTCCCCCTATCCTTGTGAGCAAGCCAGGAGTGGCGAAACACATCAAGAAAGGCTGTTTTTTGGGCGGTGATATCAGAGTATGCGGTCAATTTATTGATTATTAAAATAATACTGCAAGAAGAGCTATGTGGAGTGTGGCCAAAATTCCTTTATATTCTCAATAGAGAGTGGGGATGGACTACAATGGTCAGCATCCGGGTTGTCCATGTACAAGAGAGGACAGTTTTGAGTGGAGCTTTGGATCTGTGTGTGTTTCTGAGCCAATCGCAATGATCACATGGCTATGAAGCCCAGGAAACTGTTCCGGCATTTAGATTTCCTTAACCGCTTGCCGACCGCTGGTCGGCAATTGACGGCGACAGAGTGGCGCTGTAAGGCAAAACGCCGTCATATGACGGCGGCTGCCAGATCGCGCACAGTGGGCACGCCCGCGCGCTCACTGTGTCCGGGGAGGGCCAGGGAGCGGGCGCGGCGGATTCAATCTCCGCCGGCTACCCGCGATGCCCCCCCGGAGTGAAAAACGGAGGTCCGTGTAAGTAAGCACAGACCTCCGTTCTGTGAGGGGGGAAGGACTGTGATCACAGCCTTCCTTTACATGAAAGCTGTGATCACTTCCCTTCCCCTGTTAGGGCAGCCCCCATACAGTTAGAACACGCCCAGGGAACACAGTTAACCCTTAGAGCGCCCCCTGCAGGTTAACCCCTTCACTGCCAATGGCATTTACACAGTAATCATTGCATTTTTATAGCACTGATCGCTGTATAAATGCCAATGGTCCCAAAAAAGTGTCAAAATGTTCCGACATGTCCACCGCAATATCGCAGTACCGCTAAAAATCGCAGATCGCCGCCATTACTAGTAAAAAAAAAATAAAAACCCCAGAAATGAATTCTCATCATCCGTAAACGCGACCACTTTTGCGCAAAACAATCAATAAACGCCGATTGCGATTTTTTATATCACAAATATGAGGAAGAATATAAATCGGCCAAAACCGATGAAAAAAAATGTTTTTTTATATTTTTTTTTGGATTTGTATTTTAGCAAAAAGTAAGAAATTTATTTTTTTTTTTGCAAAATTTGCAAAATTGTCGCTCTTCTTTTGTTTATAGCGGTGATCAGAAATGACGCAGCGGTGATCAAATACCACCAAAAGAAAGCTCTATTTGTGGGAAAAAAAGGACCCAAATTTCGTTTGGGTACAACGTCACACGACCGCGCAATTTTCAGTTAAAGCGACGCAGTGCCGAATCGCAAAAAGGGCTCTGGTCCTAAAGTGTGAAATCCTTCCGGGGCTGAAATGGTTAAAAGGCCATCTCCCAGCAGTGGGAAGGGTTAAAGAGCCTGCAAGTACAGAAAAATACCTGTTGAGCATTCAGTTCCTTTGTGGGCTGACAACACAGAGCATTTTTTGCGAACTAAGCGGTGTCAGCCCTGCCTGGTTTTCTTTTGCTAAATTACTCAACCGTTCACGCTGTCTTCTCATCCATAGCCTAAACTTTGTGGACAGCCTTCCACAATATATATATTTTAGGACTACAAGTCTATCACTCCCTAGGCTATGGATGAGAAGACAGCGTGAATGGTTGAGTAATTTATGTTCCCATTTTTCTTGAAAGAAGACACCAATTTAATAAAAAATATATATATATTTCTATACATATTATATATATATATATACACACACACATAC
This sequence comes from Glandirana rugosa, assembly GCA_018402905.1. Lineage (NCBI taxonomy): Eukaryota > Metazoa > Chordata > Amphibia > Anura > Ranidae > Glandirana > Glandirana rugosa. Next base: position 1,228,762 of record BLSH010433815.1, on the reverse strand, counting down.
CCTATATTAACAAAAGTATTGGGACACCTGCCTTTACACGTACATGAACTTTAATGGCATCCCAGTCTTAGACCCCATACACGCTATCCAATGTTTGTTGTCAGATTTCCTTCAGATTTACCTAAACCATGTAGTGTAAAGCCTCGTACACATGGGACAACGATCGTACGACCGATCGGCTCAAATCGTATATTGGCTGTTGTATCTAGCATACTGACTGCACTACACGATCGTACGACCAAAGAAAGAACGTTCAGGTGCATGTAATTAGCATCCGGCCGTTCCTGACTTCTGAACATGCGTGTTTTGCACAATACAAAATGTTGGACCAACTTCTCTGTACACACAATACAACGTTTGTATGAGAGCTTGTTGGTATGACCAAGTTTTCTAGTTTGCTCATACAACTCCTGTTGTACGACCGTCGTATGTCGGCTGTTCTAATCGCACGTACTAACGATCCATTTTGCATACAACGGTCGTTCGTACGACCTGTTGTATACGATTGTCGCCCCGCGTGTACGAGGCTTAAGACCCTGCCTGATTGCATACAAATTGAAACTCCTAAGGTTTGACCTCATTTTATATGGTTTTGGTAAATCTGAAGGAAAAAATCTACAGAAAATTGGATAGTGTATCTAGCTTTAGACCCCATACACACTATCAGAATTTCTGCAGATTTTTTCCTTCAGATTTACCAAAACCATATAAAATGAGGTCAAACCTTAACAGTTTCAATTTGTATGCAATCAGGCCAGCCCTTGCACTACATGGTTTTGGTAAATCTGAAGGAAAAAATCAGCAGAAAATCTAATAGTCCGTAGGGTTCAATAATGAATTGGCCCACCCTTTGCAGCTATAACAGCTTCAACTCTTCTGGGAAGGCTGTCCACAAGGTTTAGGAGTGTCTATGGGAATGTTTGACCATTCTTCCAGAAGAGCATTTCTCAAGTCAGGCACTGATGTTGGATGAGAAGGCCTGGCTTGTAGTCTCCACTCTACTAATTCATCCCAAAGGTGTTCTATCGGGTTGAGGTCAGGATTCTGTGCAGGCCAGTCAAGTTCCTCCACCCCAAACTCACTCATCCATGTCTTTATGGACCTTGCTTTGTGCACTGGTGCGCAGTCATGTTGGAACAGGAAGGGGCCATCCCCAAACTATTCCCACAAAGTTGGGAGCATGAAATTGTCCAAAATGTCTTGGTATGCTGACGCCTTAAGGGTTCCCTTCACTGGAACAAAGGGGCCAAGCCCAACCCCTGAAAAACAACCCCACACCATAATCCCCCCTCCACCAAATTATTTGGGCCAGTGCACAAAGCAAGGTCCATAAAGACATGGATGAGCGAGTTTGGGCTGGAGGAACTTGACTGGCCTGCACAGAGTCCTGACCTCAAGCCAATAGAACATCTTTGGGATGAATAAGAGCGGAGACTGCGAGCCAGGCCTTCTCATCCAACATCAGTGCCTGACCTCACAAATGTGCTTCTGGAAGAATGGTCAAACATTCCCATAGACACTCCTAAACCTTGTGGACAGCCTTCCCAGAAGAGTTGAAGCTTTTATAACTGCAAAGAGTGGGCCAACTCAACAGGGCCAACCCAACATGGGACAACTCAGTTGAACCCTACGGACTAAGACTAGGATGCCATTATAGCTGCAAAGAGTGAGCCAACTCAATATTGAACCCTACGGACTAAAGCCTCATACACACAATGCAAATTTCGGACGTGAATTTTCATATAACGACTGATCATCCGAAATTCTTACCGTTAGTATGTTCCTTTCGACAGCTGATTTTCATTTTTCGGACGACAAAAGCTAGATGTGCGGGCTAGAAATTTTTTTCGTACGTCAAGTCAACATCCAATTTTCATATCATTAGTACGGTTTTCGGTAATCCATGTCCTTAGTCTGCTTGTCTTCATCAAACTATTTGTAGGCTTTCTTGTGCATCATCTTTAGAAGAGGCTTCCTTCTGAGAGTCAATGACAGTCATGCAGACCAATTTGATGCAGTGTGCGGTGTATGGTCTGAGCACTGACAGGCTGACCCCCCACCCCTTCAATCTCTGCAGCAATGCTGGCAGCACTCATACGTCTATTTCCCAAAGACAACCTCTGGATATGACGCTGAGCATGTGCACTAAACTTCTTTGGTCAACCATTGTGAGGCGCTGTTCTGAGTGGAATCTGTCCTGTTAAACCGCTGTATGGTCTTGGTCACCATGCTGCAGCTCAGATTCGGGGTCTGGGCAATATATTATAGCCCAGGCCATCTTTATGTTGAGCAACAATTCTTTTTTTCAGATCCTCAGAGAGTTCTTTGCCATGAGGTGCCATGTTGAACTTCCAGTGACCAGTATGAGAGTTTGAGAGCGATAACACCAAATTTAACACACCTGCTCCCCATTCACACCTGAGACCTTGTAACACTAACGAGTCGCATGACACCGGGGAGGAAAAATGGCTAATTGGGCCCAATTTGGATATTTTCACTTAGGGGTGTACTCACTTTTGTTGCCAGCGGTTTAGTCATTAATGGCTGTGTGTTGAGTTATTTTGAGGGGACAGCAAATTTACACTGTTATACAAGCTGTACACTCACTACTTTACATTGTAGCAAAGTGTCATTTCTTCAGTGTTGTCACATGAAAAGATAGAATAAAATATTTACAAAAATGTGAGGGGTGTACTTACTTTTGTGAGATAAAGCTGGAGAGTGCAAAATCTGGTGCAGGTCTGCATAAAAGCCAATCGGCTTCAAGGTTTTATTGTCAAAGCTTAATTGGACAAGCTGAGGTTAGAAGCTGATTGGCTACCATGCACAGCTGCACCAGATTTTG
>BLSH010433815.1:1176386-1225907 GCA_018402905.1 Glandirana rugosa | reverse complement strand
GTTTTGACAGGAGAGAACATGTATCTTTTGGGCCCACGACTGGTAACATCAGGTAGGGGTGAGAGATAACTCTTGTATTTCCTTAAAACCGGTGTGAGGTGTATCGAGAAGAACGTCATAATAAAAGTATTAGTTATTTAACTGGTGTATGAGACTATAGTGGCGGGTTTTTTGTCGGAAAGAACTACACAAAGTGGAGAGGACCGAACGAGTGTTCCTATCCCCCTTCAGGGTATATGACCACTCGTTCGGTCTGTGACATCCAATCACATCAATGAAAGAATTTCAGCCGCACTCCACTTAGCTCTTCTTGCAGTATTTTTTAATATTCAATGAATTGACAATAACTGACGCGTTTCGTCTTGATGTGTTTCACCACTCCTGGCTTGCTCACCAGTATATGGGACTTCCCCCTATCCTTGTGAGCAAGCCAGGAGAGGTGAAACACATCAAGAAAGGCTGTTTTTTGGGCGGTGATATCAGAGTATGTGGTCAATTTATTGATTATGAAAATAATACTGCAAGAAGAGCTATGTGGAGTGTGGCCAAAATTCCTTTATGTTCTCAATAGAGAGTGGGGATGGACTACAATGGTCAGCACCCGGGTTTTCTATGTACAAGAGAGGACAGTTTTGAGAGGAGCTTTGGATCTGTGTGTGTTTCTGAGCCAATCGCAATGATCACATGGCTATGAACCCCAGGAAACTGTTCCGGCATTTAGATTTCCTTAAAAGGCCATCTCCCAGCAGTGGGAAGGGTTAAAGAGCCTGCAAGTACAGAAAAATACCTGTTGAGCATTCAGTTCCTTTGTGGGCTGACAACACAGTGCATTTTTTGCGAACTAAGCGGTGTCAGCCCTGCCTGGTTTTCTTTTGCTAAATTACTCAACCATTCACTCTGTCTTCTCATCCAAAGCCTAAACTTTGTGGACAGCCTTCCACAATATATATATTTTAGGACTACAAGTCTAACACTCCCTAGGCTATGGATGAGAAGACAGCGTGAATGGTTAAGTAATTTATGTTCCCATTTTTCTTGAAAGAGGACACCAATTTAATAAAAAAAAAAAATATATATATATATATTTAAAAAAATAATATATATTTCTATACATATTATATATATATATATATATATATATATATATATATATATACACACACACCCTATATTAACAAAAGTATTGGGACACCTGCCTTTACACATACATGAACTTTAATGGCATCCCAGTCTTAGACCCCATACACACTATCCAATGTTTGTTGTCAGATTTCCTTCAGATTTACCAAAACCATGTAGTGTAAAGCCTCGTACACACGGGACGACGATCGTATGACCGATCGGCTCAAATCGTATATTGGCTGTTGTATCTAGCATACTGACTGCACTACACGATCGTACGACCAAAGAAAGAACGTTCAGGTGCATGTAATTAGCATCCGGCCGTTCCTGACTTCGGAGCATGCGTGTTTTGCACAATACAACTTGTTGTACCAACTGCTCTGTACACACGATACAACGGTTGTATGACCGCTTGTTAGTACTACCAAGTTTTCTAGTTTGCTCATACAACTCCTGTTGTACGACCCTCGTACGTCAGCTGTTCTAATCACGTGTACTAACGATCGATTTTGCATACAACAGTCGTTCGTACGTACAGAAAATTGGATGGTGTATCCAGCTTTAGACCCCATACACACTATCAGAATTTCTGCAGATTTTTTCCTTCAGATTTACCAAAACCATATAAAATGAGGTCAAACCTTAAGAGTTTCAATTTGCATGCAATCAGGCCGGCTCTTGCACTACATGGTTTTGGTAAATCTGAAGGAAAAAATCAGCAGAAAATCGAATAGTCCATAGGGTTCAATAATGAATTGGCCCACCCTTTGCAGCTATAAAAGCTTCAACTCTTCTGAGAAGGATGTCCACAAGGTTTAGGAGTGTCTATGGGAATGTTTGACCATTCTTCCAGAAGAGCATTTGTGAGGTCAGGCACTGATGTTGGATGAGAAGGCCTGGGTCACCGTCTCCACTCTAATTCATCTCAAAGGTGTTCTATCGGGTTGAGGGCTCTGTGCAGGCCAGTGAAGTTCCTCTACCCCAAACTCGCTCATCCATGTCTTTATGGACCTTGCTTTGTGCACTGGTGCGCAGTCATGTTGGAACAGGAAGGGGCAATCCCCAAACTGTTCCCACAAAGTTGGGAGCATGAAATTGTCCAAAATGTCTTGGTATGCTGACGCCTTAAGGGTTCCCTTCACAGGAACAAAGGGGCCAAACCCAACCCCTGAAAAACAACCCCACACCATAATCCCCCCCCTCCACCAAATGATCTGGACCACTGCACAAAGCAAGGTCCATAAAGACATGGATGAGCGAGTTTGGGGTGGAGGAACTTGACTGGCCTGCACAGAGTCCTGACATCAACCCGATACAACACTTTTGGGATGAACTAGAGCGGAGATTGGGAGCCAGGCCTTCTCGTCCACCATCAGTGCCTGACCTCACTAATGCACTTCTAGAAGAATGGTCAAACATTCCCATAGACTCTCCTAAACCTTGTGGACAGCCTTCCCAGAAGAGTTGAAGCTGTTATAGCTGCAAAGAGTGGGCCAACTCAATATTGAACCCTATTGACTAAAGCCTTGTACACACGATGCAAATTTCGGACGTGAATTTTCATATAACAACCGATCATCCGAAATTCTTACCGTTAGTATGTTCCTTTCGACAGCTGATTTTCATTTTTCGGACGACAAAAGGTGGATGTGCGGGCTACAAATTTTTTTCGTAGGTTAAGTCAAAATCCAATTTTCATATCATTTGTACGGTTTTCGGTAATCCATGTCCTTAGTCTGCTTGTCTTAAGCAAACTGTTTGTGGACTTTCTTGTGCATCATCTTTAGAAGAGGCTTCCTTCTAGGACGACAGCCATGCAGACCAATTTGATGCAGTGTGCGGCGTATGGTCTGAGCACTGACAGGCTGACCCCCCCACCCCTTCAAACTCTGCAGCAATGCTGGCAGCACTCATACATCTATTTCCCAAAGACAACCTCTGGATATGACGCTGAGCACGTGCACTAAACTTCTTTAGTCAACCATGGTGAGGCGCTGTTCTGAGTGTAACCTGTCCTGTTCCACCCCATTTGGTCTTGGCCACCGTGCTGCAGCTCAGTTTCAGGGTTTTGGCAATCTTCTTATAGCCTAGACCATCTTTATGTAGGGCAACAATTCTTTTTTTCAGATCCTCAGAGCGTTCTTTGCCATAAGGTGCCATGTAGAACTTCCAGTGACCAGTATGAGAGTTTGAGAGCGATAACACCAAATTTAACACACCTGCTCCCCATTCACACCTGAGACCTTGTAACACTAACGAGTCACATGACACCGGGGAGGGAAAATGGCTAATTGGGCCCAATTTGGATATTTTCACTTAGGGGTGTACTCACTTTTGCTCCTAGCGGCAACAGTTGAGTTATTTTGAGGGGACAGCAAATTTACACTGTTATACAAGCTGTACACTCACTACTTTACATTGTAGCAAAGTGTCATTTCTTCAGTGTTGTCACATGAAAAGATAGAATAAAATATTTACAAAAATGTGAGGGGGGTACTCACTTTTGTGAGATAGAGCTGGAGAGTGCAAAATCTGGTGCAGGTCTGCATAAAAGCCAATCAGCTTCAAGGTTTTATTGTGAAAGCTTAATTGGACAAGCTGAGGTTAGAAGCTGATTGGCTACCATGCACAGCTGCACCAGATTTTGCACTCTCCAGCTTTAGTAAATCAACCCCGCTGTGTGTATATACAGTATCTCACAAAAGTGAGTACACCCCTCACATTTTTGTAAATATTTTATTCTATCTTTTCATGTGACAACACTGAAGAAATTACACTTTGCTACAATGTAAAGTAGTGAGTGTACAGCTGGTATAACAGTGTAAATTTGCTGTCCCCTCAAAATAACTCAACACACAGCCATTAATGTCTAAACAAAAGTGAGTACACCCCTAAGTGAAAATGTCCAAATTGAGCCCAAAGTGTCAAAATTTTGTGTGGTCTCCATTATTTTCCAGCACTGCCTTAACCCTCTTGGGCATGGAGTTCACCAGAGCTTCACAGGTTGCCACTGAAGTTCTCTTCCACTCCTCCATGATGACATCACAGAGCTGGTGGATATTAGAGACCTTGCACTCCTCCACCTTCCATTTGAAGATGCCCCACAGATGCTCAATATGGTCTAGGTCTGGAGACATGCTTGGCCAGTCCATCACCTTTACCCTCAGCTTCTTTAGATAGGCAGTGGTCGTCTTGGAGGTGTGTTTGGGGTCGTTATCATGTTGGAATACTGCCCTGCGGCCCAGTCTCTGAAGGGAGGGGATCATGCTCTGCTTCAGTATGTCACAGTGCATGTTGGCATTCATGGTTCCCTCAATGAACTGTAGCTCCCCAGTGTCGGCAGCACTCATGCAGCCCCAGACCATGACACTCCCTCCACCATGCTTGACTGTAGGCAAGACACACTTGTCTTTGTACTCCTCACCTGGTTGCCGCCACACACGTTTGACACCACCTGAACCAAATATGTTTATCTTGGTCTCATCAGACCACAGGACATGGTTCCAGTAATCCATTTCCTTAGTCTGCTTGTCTTCCGCAAACTGTTTGCGGCCTTTCTTATGCATCATCTTTAGAAGAGGCTTCCTTCTGGGACGACAGCTATGCAGACCAATTTGATGCAGTGTGCGGCGTATGGTCTGAGCACTGACAGGCTGACCCCCCACCCCTTCATCCTCTGTAGCAATGTTGGCAGCACTCATACGTCTATTTCCCAAAGACAACCTCTGGATATGACGCTGAGCATGTGCACTCAACTTGTTTGGTTGACCATGGCGAGGCCTGTTCTGAGTGGAATCTGTCCTGTTAACCCGCTCTATGGTCTTGGCCACCGTGCTGCAGCTCAGTTTCAGGGGACTTGGCACTCTTCTTATAGCCTAGGCCATCTTTATGTAGAGCAACAATTCTTTTTTTCAGATCCTCAGAGAGTTCTGTGCCATGAGATGCCGTGTTGAACTTCCAGTGACCAGTATGAGAGAGTGAGAGCGATAACACCAAATTTAACACACCTGCTCCCCATTCACATCTGAGACCTTGTAACACTAATGAGTCACATGACACCGGGGAGGAAAATTGGCTAATTGAGCCCAATTTGGACATTTTCACTTAGGGGTGTACTCACTTTTGTTGCCAGCAATTTAGACATTAATGGCTGTGTGTTGAGTTATTTTGAGAGGACAGCAAATTTACACTGTTATACAAGCTGTACACTCACTACTTTACATTGTAGCAAAGTGTCATTTCTTCAGTGTTGTCACATGAAAAGATATAATAAAATATTTACAAAAATGTGAGGGGGGTACTCACTTTTGTAAGATACAGTGTGTGTTTGTACCCTGTACCAAAAAAATGGAATGGGGGTCCCCTCAAAACTCTGTTATAGACCCTTATCCTACACAAGGGTCTACTATGGCATTTTAAGGGGATGCAATGGCATGTGGTTCCCCCTCCCCAAAACCTATCCCAAACCTTTATTATAGAAAGGAGATTTTTTTGTGGGAATCAATAGAAAAAAAATGATGTGCTGATGTGGGACGCATCCCCCCCCCCCAAATCCATACTACTGTGTATATATATATATATGCAGTGCAGTGGCTAAGTAACCACTTCCGCCTAGCAGCACTGGGGTCGTTGTTTCGAATTCCAACCATGGCACTGTCTGCTTGGAGTTCGCAGGTTCCCGCTGTGCCTCTGTGGGTTTCCTCCGGGTACTCCGGGTTTCTCGCACACTCCAAAGACATGCTGGTAGGTTATTTGGCTCCTATCTAAATTGGCTCTAGTATGTATATGAATGTGAGTTGGGGACCTTAGATTGTAAGCTCCGTGATGGCAGGGACTGATGTGAATGTACAATATATGTAAAGCACTACATAAATCTAAAGTGCTATAGAAGTACCTGTAATAAATAAAATATACATATATACTGTGTGTGTGTGTGTATATATATATATTTTAATTATTATTAATACATTTTTTTTTTTAAAGCAAATGCTATTAAAAAAAATAAACGACCCAAAACCCTGCTGTGTAGGGGATTGGAAGTGGTTGATTCCAGGTCAAATTCATATATACATTGCTGGAAAAAATTACATTGAATGCTGTATTATTAAACACTGGCAGCTATAATTTGTATCTTATATGTGCCTGTAATTCGGCTTTTGTCTACGTTCCCTTTAATAGGCGTGTGCACCTGTGCACGCTTCTAGCTTTGAGACCGTGCTGTGACATGAGGATCAAAAGAAATTTGTTAGTAAACAAACCTCAATTGCTACAGCTGTGTGTTTTCTTTCCTTGTGTTTTTCAAAGAGGACAACGCAGTAATTATAGGGTTGCTGGTTCGAATCCCAACCACAACACTATCTGCCTGGAGTTTGCATGTTCTCCCTGTGCCTGCGTGGGTTTCCTCCGGGTACTCCGGTTTCCTCCCACACTCCAAAGACATGCTGGTAGGTAAATTAGATCCTGTCTAAAATTGGCCCTAGTATGTGTATGAATGAATGTGAGTTATGGACCTTAGATTGTAAGCTCCTTGAGGGTAGGGACTGATGTGAATGTACAATGTATATGTAAAGCGCTGCGTAAATTGACGGCGCTATAGAAGTACCTAAAATAAATAAATAAGTAATTATATATATATATATATATTTTTTTTTTCTTCTTAAATTTTGCATCTTGTCCATTTGTCAGCCCATGATGATAAGTCAGAGCAGGGTCATTTATTAAAACACGTCCTTAATGAAAAACATTTAGGTGGGCAGTTATTTTGGCAAGTTAATGGACAAATGTTAAATTTGGTCCCCACCTATTCGTGAAAGGGTTAAAGGGGGAAAAAAAAAAGTCCAATGCTGGAAAGTGGCACGGGTCGTAGGGTTGCCACATCATCCCCTTAATCCAGGACACATATTAATTGCACAGGTTCTGTGACCGATTAAGTTGGTAATTAAACTCACTTGGTGCTTGATTAAATTAGCCTCAGAACAACCTGTGTAATTCATATGTGTCCTGGATTAAAGGGATGATGTGGCAACCCTAACGGGTCGGTGTCATTGCAAAAGAAAAAAAAAAATCTTCAGACTTGCTTAGATGGGCTAATGAGCTTTCTCCAGGGGGCCAGCCCTCGTCCGGCAGAGGCCTTGCGTTCGGCGTATTGCGTCGGCATAACCCAGGAGAAAGGTTTGCTCGCAATCCCATCTTCAAAGATTAAATTAGGCCCTAAAACAAAAAGCCGAGCGCTGTGTACAGATGGGACCTGGTCCATGAGTCAGAGCTCTCTGCTGCTCCCTGGGCAGTGATCTCAGGCAATTAGCTAATTGGTTTTGGGGAGGGCGGGTGATGACCTGTTACTGACTTAAGTCATAGCTCATGTTTTCTGACAGCAGACAAGAACAGTGAGTGAGCGCTGACTGTACTGACTGCAAGTCACGGGACTGCCTGCGTTACCCCTTCCCACATTTTCCTAATATAGCAGCAAGGATAAGTGCTTGACGAGTGAACCTGCTGGGTCAAGCGGCGGTGCGGTCACCGCGGGCAAAGTCATGTTTTTAAATACAGTTATGGGGCCGCCGAACTGCATAATGAAGATTTTGTGATCTGCATTAGGCCAATGACATCCTGACAACTTTCCTGTCCCATCCATATGAGAAGAAAGTCATATATGCTTCCTATATTCTATATAATACTAATATACTGCATATATATAGATATATATTACATTTATTTTTTTTATTATTATTTATTTATTTATTTTTAATTTTAGTAGTATTATTATTATAGTAAAACATTGGATTGCGAGCATAATTCATTTATGAAACATGCTTGTAATCCAAAGCACTTGTATATCAAAGCGAATTTCCCCATAAGAAATAATGGAAACTCAGATGATTCATTCCACAACCATTTATTCAGAAGTCTTTCAGTTTATAGTCCATATAAAAGATTATAGCAATGTGATCGGTTGTGTAAGCATAAAATGTCCATCCACAAATGGCCGCCTCCACAAGGGTATTAGAAGCAAAACCCAGCAGGAGCTACAGAGTATAAAAGAGAAGAGAGACTCCTCTAAAGCCTCAATACACACGGTGCGATGGTCGTATGCAAACGGTCGTACAATAGCTTGTTGTACGATCATCCAACCGTTAGTACGCGCAATTAAAACAGCCGACGTGCGACGGTCGTACAACAGTTTGATGAGCAGACTAGAAAACTTTTGTTGTACCACAAGCAGTTGTACGACCGTTGTATCATGTGTACAGAGAAGTTGGTCCAACAAGCTGTACTGTGCAAAACACGCATGCTCAGAAGTCAGGAACGGCCAGAAGTGTCCGTTCTGGGAAACCTTTGTTCCTAATTCACAAATCACATTCCCCTGAACTTCCTCTTTATACACTCGTAACACATCACTACGTTAGGCTTGGTTGTACGGTCACTTAGTGCACGTCAGTTTGGCTTGGTCGTATGATCGCTTAGTGCACATCAGTATGCGAGACGCAACAGCCGACATACGATTTTGGACATCCGGTCGTACAGCCGGCGCACCGTGTGTACGAGGCTTAAGTCTAGCAATATGGTTATATTTCATGAAGATACAACATTTTGCAACTCACATGATGATTAAAAGAGGCCCATCTAAGTATGGAGGCATCCAGGGTAAAGCTGTCCACATAGACCGTCCTCTGCACCGCCAGCTCTCACCGCTGTCCGTCTGCAATCATCACCGGGAAGACTCCCCTGCAGTAAAGCGATCTGAAAGCAAAGCTTGAATCGCTCGTGGAGCGCAGCGTGGAAGGGATGACGTCAATGGCAGTGCAGAGGACGGTCTATGTGGACAGCTTTACCCCGGGTGCCTGCATACTTAGATGTGCCTCTTTTAATCAACAACCATGTGAGTTGCTAAATGTTATACCTTCATTAAATGTAACCATATTGCTACACTTATAAGCGCCTCCCTTCTATTTTATACTTATTTGTGATGTGACGCTACTCTTATATCAAGACATCTCTTGTATATCAAGTCAAAATGTATTTAAAAAGTTTGCTTGTCTTACTAAAACACTCTCAAACCAAGGTTTTACTGTAAGCTTGTAATAATACATACACACCTTTAATGACCAGAGCTCATTGATGCCAAATCAAACTTAGCAGTGCCAGTCAACATGATCATTTATGACTAATTTGCTTAAATTATTTTTGCAATTTTTTTAAAGGACATATAAGGCTTTTATTCCTTGCAATGTTTTAATAAATTCCTTGCCAAGACCATTTATTATTGGCTGACAAATATACAAAAATACTACCCTCCCTTTTAGATTGTAAGCTCTAATGAGCAGGGCCCTCTGATTCCTCCTGTATTGATTTGTATTGTAATTGTACTGTCTGCCCCCCATGTTGTAAAGCACTGCGCAAACTGTTGGCGCTATATAAATCCTGTATAATAATAATAAAAATAACCTCATGTGGTCACCATGTCATAGCTGACCCGGTGATCATGTGATTGCAAACCACACTGGTTGCTCCCAGATCGTTGGTAGAGACCGGGAGATGTTGTTAACAGGGTAGTCGTGCAGCTAGTAGGGTGCACATTTGCGTGCTTCTAGCAGCTAGGTTTGAATGGAAATGCTGTTAACATAAAAAGAGATCATCAATGGTGGTTCAGATAATTCGTCATGACCTGTGTACTTTCTTTGTAGCCTTTATTCTAAAATTAATTGTTTAATTTATTTATTTTTAATTTATTTTATTTTTAAATATTATTTATATACAATGGGTATAGAAAAAAATCACCCCCTTTAAAATAATCAGCCTGAAATGAAGACAGACACAGTTTTTTTTATCCAGCTGTATCTTATAACATCCAAGTGAAAGAATACCTACATGTCAAAAAGAAAATCAAAAACAGAATCACTGAGTTGGAAAAAGGATCACCCCCTCTTAAAAAGGACTTGTAAAAACTCAATCAGGTGTAGCTAATCACCTTCTCAATGGCACACGAAAGCATTTAACATCCAAGTGAAAGATATAACACCAACATGTCAGAAAAAAAAAATCAAAAACAGAATCACTGAAATTGAAAAAGGACCCCCCCCCCCCTCCCACACTTGTGGTGTCAGTATTTTGTTGAACTACCTTTTGCTTTAATTCCAGCCTTTAGTCTGTTGGGGTTTGTCTCTACTAAGTGCAAATCTAAACTTTGCAATATTTGCCCGCTCTTCTTTTCAGAACTGCTCAAATTCAGTTACATTTGATGGTGACCATTTGTGGACTGCAGTCTTCAAGTCATTCCACAGATTTTCAATGGGGTTTAAGTCTTGGCTCTGACTAGGCCATGCAAGGACATTCACCTTTTTCTCCTTCAACCACTGTATGCTCATGACTGCTGAGGTGCAATAGGCCTAGGCATAGACCCCTGTTAATGTGAACAAGCTTCCTTTGCCCCCAACCCCATGTAAGAATGACACCTACACCCAATTATGTTGGAAAGGGCAAGGCCACAGCTTTATTTAAAATCCAACACTGAACATAAAATTCCAACACTACGCATGTGAACACATTAACCAGTTCCAGTCACAGTTGTACTGTGAGCACGCTTAACCTTAAACTGATGCTTCCCAAAGGGGTCTGTCCTTACCATGAGTGCTGGACAGACAGCCTATTTACAGTTTCCCCTTCCAGGGCATAGCCTATTACAGCAACTTTAATGCTGGCAAGGTCAGGAAACCGCCGCAAGCTGTGACATACCATCCTCAGAAATGGGGCAGGCGGGTGGGCAGCTCTTCCAGCCTTGTTGCTCCTGAATGACCCAGAATTCCCTGGGGCAGCACCTTTTAAGAGCTCTGGCCCAACCCCCTTTGTCTTCACCCAGTCGTTTTTGACACCCAAAAGCCTGGCCATGCCCCCATCAGTCAAGGCTCTCTTTCCCTAGGGGACTCGAGGCCTTCATTTTTGCTGTGTGCTTTGGGTCATTGTCATGTTCAAAGATAGATCTTCTTCCCAGTGACAACTTTTTGACAGAGGGCAGCAGATTCACCTCAAGAATTTGACGGTATTTTGCCCTATCCATTTATCCATCTATCCTGACAAGTGCACCAGTCCCTGCTGCAGAGAAACGCTCCCATAACCGGATATTACCCCCTCCATGCTTTACTGTAGGAATGGTGTTATTTGGACGGTGAGCTGTATTGGATTTCCGCCAGACATATCGTTTGGTGTTGAGGCCAAATAACTCAATTTTAGCCTCATAACACCTTTTCCCATGTGGCCTCAGAATCTTCAAGTTGTGTTTTGGCAAAGCTCAGTGGTGACCGCATGTGGCCTTTCTTGAGGAGTGGCTTTTTTATTGAAACCCTCCCATACAAGCCACATTTGTGTAGAATTTGTGATATTGTCATATGCACACAATGACCACTCTTTGTCATCAATTCCTCCAACAGCTTCAGAGTTGCTGTAGGCCTCTTGGTAGCCTCTCTGGCCAGTTTCCTCCTGGCTTTTTTATCCAGTTTGGAGCATGATCCATATAGGGTCTGTGTTGTACCAAATACCTTCCGCTTCTTAATAATAGACTTCTAGACATTGACTTTTTTTTGTATCCATCTCCTGACTTGTGCCTGTCAACAACATTATCCCGGAGATCCCTGTGCCAGCGCCTTACCACTCATAGTTGATTGTTTGCTTCAGTTGCACTATCAGAGACTGAAATCCTCCAGGAAAGTTCTTTTCATGCTGAGCTAATCAAAATTACCTTAGCTGATCACAGTTGAACGTCAAATGGCTTTGAGTGCCATTGAGAAGGTGATTAGCGACACCTGAATGAATTTACAAGTCATTTTTAGGAGGGGTGATCCTTTTTCCAACTCAGTGATTCTGTTTTTGAATTTTTGATTTTTTTTTTCTGACATGTTGGTGTTATATCTTTCACTTGGTGGTTATAAGTTGTACTGAGTAAATACAGCTGAATAAAACAAAAACTGTGTCTGTCTTATCCCCATGACTAAGTTCCGGGGGGGGGGTGTAGTGAAACGCTTTGGAGGCGCAGCCTTGTTGGAGTCCAGGCTGAGGTTGCCACTCTACTCTAGGACATTTTGGATGTGCGACTTCTAGGGGCTACCCCTTTTTCCTTGTAAAGCAAAAACTGTGCCTGTTCTTCATTTCAGGCTACAAAGCAACAACATGTGATTATTTTAAAGGGGGGATTCTTTTCTATACCCATTGTGTATATATATACTTTTCACATTTTATATACAATATTTTATTTTTAATTTTTAGTAATATAAATGTGTTAGACAATTACAGTATCAAAACAGAGACACACTGCCATCTACAGGCTTCAGCGGGCTCTGACGGCTGAAATCATTCCTGAATGAAGACCATCAGCCTACATGTGATTGCTACATTGTACCTGATATAGGGATCACATAATAAGGAACCACTTTGGTTGGTAAGCAAGGTCCGAAGCTGTCAGTGTATAACAACTGGCTGGCCCACAAAATTTCAGCTGGTCGTTGTGACAGGGATGATATTGATGAATGTGTCCACAGCACAGAGCATCATGCAGGGGAGCGTTAACATAGATGTGAGCAGCCTATTGCATTAGGGTGTGCACCCCAAAGCTCAAACACACATGCGTGTGTGTGTGTATAAATATATAGGGCAGTAGGGCAATGGGCAGTGTCGGTAGAGCAGATGACGATGTCATTTGGGCAGAGGTTGGTGTCAGTAGTTTAGTTTTTATATTTTTTTTATTATTACATTTTTACAATTGCATTATTTTTTCACGATATTTTTATACAATTGTTTTTTAGTATTTTTTTTTTACATTTTTTTTTAGGCGCCCAATTGGTGGGCTTTGGTGAAATATCAGGGGTGTAAACCGACCCCTGATGTCTCACTTTTGAGACAAAGAAATGGATTGAGGACAGAGATTCCCCAGTCCCTTTCTCTTCAGCCAAGCAGCAGGGGGAATCTGCCCAGCACAGGGGGATTAGGGTGTGCCCAGGCACACCCAGCACACCCTGTGCGCACACCTATGAGCGTTAATCTACATATTGCAGGCAGGAAGGGGCAGGGGTGTGCAAATCACACTTCCTGAGTTTCCATTTCAGTCTTATTTTTTTGTAGATTCAAAAACTGTTCCTTCTATGCCATAATAAGTATGGTTGTGATTTGTAGCATCATTTTGTTCATTCTCTTTGGCTATTCACAATCATCTATGATGATAAAAGCAGAACTCCTGGTAAGACGGTAAAATATTCTGTCGGTACAGTGATTGGCTCATCAGACCAGAACTGTGTCTTCTCTACCTTCCAATGTCACCTGTCCACCAGACTGGATAAATTCAACTGGCATCTTGATATCATCTAAGCTTTAACGAGCAGGGCCCTCTGATTCCTCCTGTATTGTAACTGTACTGTCTGCCCCCATGTTGTAAAGCGCTGTGCAAACTGTTGGCGCTATATAAATCCTATATAATAATAATAGTAATCATCTAGCCCACGCTGTTGCTTGTCTATAGAAATAGGAGTGATTTCGGAAAAACTGATTTTGCTGCTGAAGCAGATACAGTACTATCAGTGTCACTCGTTGACCCATTTAAGTAAAAAAAAATTAACAATTTTTTTTTCTTTATTTGGAGAGTGTGTTTTTTCTTGGATGTATTTAAAGTAGTTTAGTTTTGTAGTGTTTTGTATTTGTGGGGTTTTTTTTATTTCTTTTTTGTGTTTTTGATCATTATCTGCATGACCTTACTTTACATTTTTGGTTTTCTTTTTTTTTTCTCCACTGTCTTTATTTTTCTTAATTTGTTAATTTCTCTTAATTTAATTCCTTACTTTTTAATGTCTTTATTTTTCTTAAAGCCTCGTACACACGCTTCGATTTTCGGACGACCAAACGTCCATTTTTTCTTGGTGCTAGTCTCATGTCCAAAGTGAAGAGGTTACTCACCATACAACGATTTTCACCGTGATGTAATGTGTTGAATAGCTCTGTATGTATTTTTTCGTTCCTGAGCATGCGTAGTCGTGCTCTTACGATTTTTTTTCGGACGAAAACCGTACTACTGATACGAAAATCAGATGTTGAGTTGATGTGTGAAAAAAAAAAAATTTATAGTCTGCACATCCAGCTTTTGTCTTCCAAAGAATCAAAATTGGCTGTCGAAAGGACCATGGTAACGGTAAGAATTTCGGACGGTGGTTCGTCGTACGAAAATTCCCGTACGAATTTTGCATCGTGTGTACAGGGCTTAAGAGGGGCACAAGAACAGCTTGTCATGAAACCACAGTAAACATTCTGTCATGAAACCGCAGTAAACATTCATGTCTTATCTATTGCCCACCCTGCTGCATGTGTCCAGTTAAAGGCCGGCCTCCCTCACCTGTGTGCTTTTGTGGGCTCTCCTCAGCTGGGCTCCACCCCAGGCCCTAATTGGAAACAGGATATAACACCTGGCAGTGCAAGCCTGCATTGCTGATCAACATTTGTCCATGTTTGGCTTTATGTGTGGTTGTTCCTAGCGTTTGCTCTGAGTCTTATTCCATGTACCGATCTTTGGCTTATCTGACTATCCCTGCCTGCCTGATACCTCAATCTTCAGCTTGTTCTCTGTTTCTCCTGTCTGCTTGTAGCCCTGACCCTTTGCTATTACCTCTGACTATTCTTTGCTGTTCCTGCGCTGCTGCTTCCTCTCTTCCACCTGTAGCCAGCCGAGCATGAGCTAGGGGACCCCGGGGGCCGCGACCTGGATCCAGTTGCAGCCAAACCCAACCTCACCATTAGAGGCTCTGGTGAACACCCACTGGCTCTTAGACTCCACGCCCTGGGGAAACCAATGCATTAGCTCTCTATGTTTCAGTGTTCGTGCTCCAGGGGGCCCTCTTCCCGTATGAGCCGGAATTCATTAGCAGCAGTCAGCCATAGGTCCACAACCTTAGTGGTGCGCTTCACTACCCTTGGTTTTCTTTTTTTTCTCCACTGTCTTTTATTCTTCTTAATTTGCTAATTTTTCTTAATTTAATTTGTTAGAGTAGAACTATAGGCAAAACTTTTTTTTTTCAAATTTTTGATAGAGCAAGGGATTGTTATATCACCTTTCAGATTTTTTTTCTCCATTTATGTCCCATTGCAGACATTTCCTAAACACTTCACTAAACAGGAAGTGAGAGGAAAACTCTGCAAATTAAGGGAATTCCTTGGGGAGCCCCTGGTCACCAGAACTAGTGTCCCTATTGGAAGATTTCCCTGCTATAATTTTACTGGTGACAACCCAAAATGTGTGATTTTCTTTTACTTCCACTTTCAATAATAATGGTAAACAGGAAGAATTGAGAGGGAGAATCTCCCTAATGGGGCACAGACAGCAATAAAAACCCAATAGGTGCTCTAATACCTCTTCACCCTATCCAGAACTATAAAAAAGTTTTAACTGAAAGGAAAGAGGAACTTGGCCCGCTCAGGTGTGTTGAATCAACGGGTGCCGAGGTATTCAGCTGCAGGTCCGGAAAGCCGCCAATCCAGGTCCATGAATAGATCAAGAAGAAAAAGAGCACCACACTCCAATATCCAGGACAAATGCTGATTTATTGTGAGCCAAAGTAGAATGAACAGTCAGGCAGACAGTACATCAAGCTGTGAAAAGGGTTAACGCGTTTCACGGAGCAGGGGTCCGCTTAATCATAACCATAACAATCATATAAAAAAGTTTTGCCTTTAGTTATAGTATATGCATACCTCCCAACTTTCTGAGATGGGAACGAGGGACACCTATTAGCAAATAGGCATAGGACACACCCCCTGCCACGCCTCCCTTAACCACTTGCCGACCAGCCGCCGGCGTTATAAGGCAGCAGGTTTGTCTCTCCTGCGGAATCGCCGTAGCTGTACAGCGGCACGCCCAGGCGCAGTTGCAGGCAGGAGCAGGCCGGTGGAGGCGCGTGCCTGCTGCGCGTTGCGTGAGCATGCCCGCGGGGCGGGCGGACTCGCTGTCTGCCGGCAACCCGTGATCGCCTAGTACAGAGGCAGAATGGGGATCTGCCAATGTAAACAAGGCAGATCCCCATTCTGACAAGGGACATAACGGTGACCTACTGTTCCCAGCAATCTCTGTCATGTCCCTGGCAGCCCAATCCCCCTACAGTTAGAACACACCTAGGGAACACAGTTAACCCCTTGATCACCCCTAGTGTTCAACCCCTTCCCTGTCAGTGTCATGTATACATTGATCACTGCATTTTTATAGCACCGATCAATGTAATAATTGTCATTGGTCCCCAAAAAGTGTAATTTGGGGGTCAGATTTGTCCGCCACAATGTCACAGTCCCGCTAAAAATCGCAGATCGCCGCCATTACCAGTAAAAACAATTAACAAAAATAAAAGTCCATAAATCTATCCCATAGTCTGTAGACGCAAAAACTTTTGCGCAACCCAATCAATATATGCCTATTGCGATTTTTTTTTAACAAAAATATGTAGAAGAATATATATCGGCCTAAACTGATGAATACATTTTTTTATATATATATATATTTGGATATGTATTATAGCAAAAAGTAAAAAAAATTGTTTTTTTTTTTCCAAAATTGTCACTCTTTGTTTATAGCGAAAAAATAAAAACTGCAGAGGTGATCAAATACCACCAAAAGAAAGTTCTATTTGTCGGGAAAAAAAGGACATCAATCTTGTTTGAGCGTCACATGCGGCGCAATTGTCAGTTAAAATGACGCAATGCCGTATCGCAAAAAATGGCCTGGTCATTAAGGGAGTAAATCTTTCCGGGGCTGAAGTGGTTAAAGGAGAATTGTACCAAAAAAAAAATGATTGGTTAAACACACAAGTGCTTTTTTTAACCACTATTATTCCTTTATATTGGGCGGCACAGTGGTGTAGTGAATAGCCCTTTCGTCTGGCAGCAAAAGGGTCTACCTGCCTGGAGTTTGCATGTTCTCCCTGTGCCTGCGTGGGTTTCCTCCAGATACTCCGGTTTCCTCCCACACTCCAAAGACATGCTGGTAGGTTAATTGGCTCCTGTCTAAATTAGCCCTAGTATGTGTATGAATGTGAGTTAGGGATCTTAGATTGTAAGCTCCTTGAGGGTAGGGACTGATGTGAATGTACAATATAAATGTAAAGCACTGTGTAAATTGGCAGCACTATATAAGTAACTGAAATAAATAAATAAATATATTGGCTTTTGAATTTACAAATGCAGAAACTTAGAAATTGGATGAAAGGTTTAGCACTGGGAAACATTTTTTATTAGATAAATAATACATTTTATATACAACTATATAGATTGGACCAAAATGAGGGGGAAAGAGGGGCAGAGGGACGTTGTTCCAAATCAGGGACAGTTGGGAGCTATGGTTTATGTAAATTATTTTTCTTAAGAGAGGCACAACAGCTCCTTTTTTTTTGTTTGTTTCTTTTTGTGTTTCTGATCATTATCTGAACGACCTTACTTTAGATTTTTCGTTTTCTTTTTCTGTCTTTATTTTTCTTAATTTAATTCCTTAACTTTTAATGTCTTTTTCTTAACCTCTCTGGCGGTATTCCCGAGTGTGGCTCGGGGTGGAATTTTGGTACCATTAGCGGTAACTCAGAGCCACACTCGGGATCGCATCGCTGGATCCAAGGCAGCGTTACTCACCTTTTTCCCTGGATCCAGCGATGTCCTCCCGCGGTGTCAGCGTGTCTGTCCTCCGCCCGATGCCTCTGTGTGCCGGGCTCCGTTCCCTGTAAGTGGCGCGTCGCACGGGGGTGTAGCCCGGCGGCAAATTCAAAAAACGAAACACACAACACATACAGTACACTGTAATCTGTAATTACAGAAATTACATTACTGTATGAAATCATTTCATGTCCCTAGTGGTTTGCCCAGAGCCCTGCATGCACTTTTATATTATAAATGTCATTCTTTCCGCCTGGAAACTTGAGAATGTCCATAGCAACCAAAAAGCGTCCCTTTACGTCAAAAGCGTTTTTTGATCAGCTAGAAAACAGCGATAGTAAATAAGAATGATTTGCAGAATTGAGTGATTCTGATTTTTGGGGAAATTTATCATCAGAAACTGAAAGTGGCAACAGCGACAATTCTGCAACTGAGCAAATTTCAGTGTTTTTGGTTTGATTACATTATTGAATACATTTTATTACTATTATGTTATTATTTTTGATAATTATTTATAGTTGTTTATTATATTATAATTTATGATTTCATGTTTCAAACTTTATTATACCCGGGATGTCTACTAGACTCTTGTTTGGATAGATTTAAGTTAGTAATTCCTAAGAATTACAGGCCTACAATATAAAACGCCAAATTTTCATGCAAAATAATCGTACCGCTTTCAGCACCAAAAATCTGACATAATCATCCCGCCAGGGAGGTTAAGAGAGGCAGAAGAACAACTCCCGAAAGTTGAAAAGGAGCTTTCTTAACCCTCATTAGCCATGAAAACTCATAAAAAAAAACAACTTTAATGCATTTACAAGAAAAAGAAAAGTTTTCCTGAAATCTCCTAACTTTCACCCGATTGTTGGAGAAATGGAACGTACCCAATGTAAACCAGCTCTATTTGGGAATGAGCCTTTTGTGTAGGAAATGCTCACATGACATCAGCCACTGCACAAGACTTTGCCTGGCTGCTTCCTGGTGTGGAAACCATAAATGGCCACAGGTAAGTGGGGCCCAGACTGCCTTGCGCTTGGCCATAGCGAGCAGGTTGGACACCTTACGAGTTATACCGAATTCCAGGGCACAAATTTCAGACCAACCTGTACTCCCCTTGTATTAGCATGGTGGCCGGAGACTGGGCGCCTTCCACCCTCCTGGCTGTGCCTGATCAGCCCCCTTGGGGGAACCTTTCAAAATAATAAATGGCCACAGGTAAGTGGGGCCCAGACTGCCTTGCGCTTGGCCATAGCGAGCAGGTTGGACACCTTACGAGTTATAGCGAATTCCAGGGCACAAATTTCAGACCAACTTGTACTCCCCTTGTGTTAGCATGGTGCCCGGAGACTGGGCCCCTATCCACCCTCCTGCTGTGCCTAATCAGCCCCCTTGTGGGAACCTTTCAAAACCATAAATGGCCACAGGTAAGTGGGGCCCAGACTGCCTTGCGCTTGGCCATAGCGAGCAGGTTGGGCACCTTACGAGTTGTACCGAATTCCAGGGCACAAATTTCAGACCAACTTGTACTCCCCTTGTATTAGCATGGTGGCCGGAGACTGGGCGCCTTCCGCCCTCCTGGCTGTGCCTGATCAGCTCCCTTACTCCCAGGGGTACCCACACGCTGGCCCACCATTCCTTCGCAGACTCAACAGCCAGGTTTACACAGACAATGCCTACTATGATACTCCTCAGGTTTGGCTATGGATCACATTTCTTGTGCAAACATTCACATGGAGGCCAAAGCTGATAAATACATTTCTTTACTGTATAAAGTCAAGTGGTAGGCTGACAGATCTTCACCAACTTCATTAATCCACAGCTGTTCTCAACAAATTGAAGTAGTGTATAACTTCCCCACTAGGAGATGCTCGCTCCTCAGCTTTGGCTGGAATAATTACCCTGCACTCTCCATCTACTGACTTCCATACTTCCTGCCTTCTGAAGGGTGGAACTAAGGAGGGGACCAAATCCCTGCTACCTCTTCCTCAGCTCTGATGTAGCGGAGCTTTACCTGATCTCCCAGGAGTCCAGAAAAGGGGCACCTCCATATTCCTCCCAACTTTTTGAGATGAGAACAAGAGACACCTATTGGCAAAAGTATGTAGGCATAGGACACACCCCTGACACGCCCCCTTAAAGGAGAATTTTTTTTAAAATTAAACCTACAAGTTATTTTTTTACCTCTACTATTCCTTTATATTGGCTTTTGAAATTTACAAATGCAGCAAGTTGTACATTGGAAGAAAGGTTTAGCACTGGGAAACACTTTTTGAAAGATAAAAATTTAATTTTATATACAATTATATACATCAGAGTAAAATGAGGGATAATTGAGGAAGAAAAGGGGGACATTGCTCCAAATCAGGGACAGTCCCTCGAAATCAGAGAGAGTTGGTGCTAAATAAAATAAATTACCAAATGGAATTAAGCTATGAATAAAACAAAGGGGGGGGGGGGCACATACGGGCCAAAAGGTTCCCTTCTTTCTTAAAAGAAGACACCAAGCTAATAAAAAAATGTAAAAAAAATATTTAAAAAATAATATATATTTCTATACATAATAAATCTATATATACACATACACACACAGAGTGTATATATATATATATATATAAATAAATATATATACTGTATATAGCAATTATATATATTATACTGTGCGTGTATGTGTATTTATATATATATATATATATATATTTTTTTTTTTTTTTTTACAATTTTTTACATTTATTTTTATTAAATTGCAGTTTTCTTTTAAGAAAAAGGGGAACATATTTGGCTGATATATCCTCCCTCCTATGTTATATTCATAGATTCGTTCCATTTGTTAATTTATTTCACAGCTTTGAACTCTACTTACATTTTTGATTTATCAGTTTAAACAGCAAAACATAATTTATAAGGAACATTAGGCGGGTTATTTCACAGCTCAGCAGAATTCCAGTAAAGAATAGTTCCAGATAATGAAGCCTGGGAAAGCGTTCCGCTCTGTACGGCACAATGGAATGGAAGTGAAATTCCTTATTTGCGTTCTAATGCGAAGACTGTGATTTGTAATTCTGCTTTGCTCATCCTATCTACTTCCATCTTCAGGCTCTGGGCAAGGTCACCCTCACCCAGCCTGAAAGTCATAGCTGAGGAAGAGCAAAGTTAGTAGGTGTTGTTTCCCCCAAATTTTGGCAAAAATTGAGGTGTTTGTACTAAATTTCACAATTTCAGCAAAATGCATTGGGGTCGTTGGTGAAGGCAATATTAAGTAGTTTGGGTGTTTTGTTTTTTATCCTTATTATGTTTTTCAAGCGTATCTGAACCCAAGGCTAAAAATGTCATCTATTACGGCTTCCTGCAATATGATGGCTGCATTAGTTTTATTTTTACTGGCTTTTCTTTTTTTATTTTGACTGGGTGATCCTGCTAGTAAAACAGTCCTAGGGTGACAACACTCCATTACTATTCACAAGTGCAGCTATTATTGCCGCCCCTCTGATCTGTGGTGCATCACAGTGAGGAGGTGATATGTCACCTCTTCACCACCAGTTTTAATCCTTAAAGTGCTGACCCACCACTATGCAACCATGTTGCAAGATGGATGCAACACAGCCCTATTCACTTGGGTTCACGTTGGGCCAAATGCAACATGCTACCTAATTTTTGCTATGGCTGCAATGCATGTGTACAGCCCTGAATGGTTGCATTCCTGTAGTTAAGGATGTAAGGAGGGCTCTACAGGTTCTGATGTAAGGGAGGCTCTGCAGACTCTGATGAAAGGGTGTCTCTGCAGATTCTGAATAAATGGGGGACTCTGAGGACTCTGATGTAAGGGGGGCTAAGTGGACTCTGATGCAAGGAAGGCTCTGCAGACTCTGATGAATGGGGGTCTCTGCAGACTATGAATAAATGGGGGCTCTGAGGACTCTGATGTAAGGGGGGCTCTGCAGACTCTGGTTAGGGTTATCAACTTATGCTTTTAAAACTGAACACATATTAGTTACACAGGTTCTGTGGCTAATTTGATGCAGATAAGGCACCAAGTCCACAGAACCTGTTTATTTTAATTACTTTAAATGTGTTCTGTTTTAAAGAGATGAGGTGGCAACCCTAAATCTGATGCAAGGGAGCTCTGTGGACTCTGATGCAAGGGGGCTCTACAGACTCTGATGTAAGGGAGGCTCAACAGACTCTTGATGCATGGGGGGCTCTACAGACTCTGTTGCAAGGGGGGCTCTACAGACTCTGATGCAAGGGGGGCTCTGCGTACTCTGATGCAAGGGGGTTCTACAGACTCTGATGAAAGGGGGGCTCTGTGGACTCTGATGCAAGGCGGGCTCTGCAGACTCTGATGCAAGGGCGGCTCTGCAGACTCTGATGCAAGGGAGGCTCTCCAGACTCTGATGCAAGTGGGGCTCTGCAGACTCTGATGCAAGGGGGCCATGCATGCTCTTATGCAAGGGGGTTCTGTAGACTCTGATGAAAGGGGGGCTCTGTGGACTCTGATGCAAGGCAGGCTATTCAGACTCTGATGCAAGGGAGGCTCTCCAGACTCTGATGCAAGGAAGGTCTCTGCAGACTCTGGTGCAAGGGGTGCTCTGAGGACTCTGATGCAAGGGGGGCCTCTGTGGACTCTGATACGATGCCTCAGCGGTTTATAATTGGTGGTCAGCAGTGACAACTTCCTGGCAGGATAACCCAGGCTGCGTCTCCCTACACTGTGTGCATCAATAGAAATACACAGCCCCATAGCTAGGATGGCAAGGCAGTCCCTTGTTCCTCTTGCACACGGGCAGCTGAGCCCATTCAATGTAAAGGCCGGCATCTTTCCTCTGACCGGTGATATGAATAGCTGTGCGTTGTACTTGATATACAGAGGTGCTATGGTAAAGTTGTCTATTTTTACTGCCCGTATAACACGGCCGTATATCCGAGGACAGCGGTGCACCACCATTGCAAGAAGCCTAAGCGTTCCTTCATAGGTTCAATTTTACGCTCAGAGTTTCTAAATGCAACAGCGATTCCTGACCATGCCTGGTACAATGCGGTGCAGTAACCTGGCATAAAACGCATGCCTTACCACCATGCATCTATGTGAATGAGGCCTTAGAGTAGTCACCGGATAAAAGATGGGCGCTGTAGGGATTTCCTTCCCTTTCTGTTAAAATGTTTGGAGCCAGATTTGCTGTTCTGCAGCTTTAACTCATCAATAATAGAGGAGGAGAGGAGCTGGGTTCCTCCTGTTACCGGTGCAGGGAGGACGCTGCAGCAATTATGTGAAGCAGCTGTGAGTCTGGTTTATCTACAGCCTGACGGTGCCAGAGCCCAGGCCGCTTCACCCTAATTATCTACAGCGCCGTCCTGTATTGTCAGGGTAACATTGCTTTACTTGAAGACAAATCTGCTTAACATGCTCATGATTATTACTATTTTTTTGAATAAAACCTTTCCATTTTCATGGTATACTGTATTTTAGGCCTAGTGACATCATCGCTGGGTCTCTGTGCCTTCTCTATGCAAGGCATGCAGATCATAGCTGGTGGGAGTGACTGGCAGAGTGCTGTACATCTTGTGCTGAATGCTGTGCTTCCTGAAAAGCGCCCCCTGCCTCAGCCCTAGTGTTGCCACCTGTCCAGGATTCACCTGGACAGTCCGGGTTTTGAATCACATGTCTCTGGATTTCAGTCCACCTGAAACCCGGACACAATATTCAGACAGGAATGTGGCCTGGCAGGAGGATAAGGGGCGCTATGCACGCCTAATTACTGTTCTCTTTGGAACGCCCAAAGGTATCCCAGGTATCTTACAATCTTATACAGTTGTGGCCAAAGGTCTTGAGAATGGCACAAATTTATATTTTCACAAAGTCTGCTGCTTCAGTGTTTTTAGATGTTTTTGTCAGATGCAGCGGCGGCTCGTCCATAGAGGGCGCACAGGCGCCGGCCCCCCTATCCATGCGTCTGCCCCCCTGATTTACATACAGGGCTCGGGACTATGGATTCCAATGTAGGATGAGTGCTTTTTTGAAGCACATGATTAGAGCCAGATGCTCTAATAGGCTTCAAAAAAGGGTGAGCTCTGGGCGCAGTCAGAACACTGCACCCCAAACCCACCCAGTTGTGTGATGGTAGCAAATTAATTTTCACTATTTTCACACTAAGGTTCGGCAGGACTTGTTTCCCAATTAACCAAAGCATCAGGCGATCCTATTGGATGCCTAGCGCTTTGGAGGAACAGGGAGGAGACACAACAGGAAGAGGCCGCGGGAGGAGCGGACACCGGAGCTGCTGCCCGCACCTGAGGAGAGGAGGAGATGGCACCACAGCCCACCAGGCTCGGGTAGGTGCCTAATCACCGCAGCCTGGGGGGGGGGTGGGTTTGTCAGTCATGTGCTGTGGGCCGCCCAGGGTTGTCAGTGCCATCCGGGGGGGGGGGGGGGGTGCTTGATTGCCGCCCCGGCCCAAAGAAAATCCCACCAGCCGCCACTGGTCAGATGTTACTATGGTATACTGAAGAATAATTACAAGCATTTCATAAGTGTTAAATGCTTTTCTTGACAATTACATGAAGTTTATGCAGAGAGTCAATATTCGCAGGGTTGACCCTTCTTTTTCACGATTCTCCCTGGCATGCGGGCAATCAACTTCTGGGCAACATCCTGACTGATGGCAGCCCATTCTTGCATAATCAATGCTTGGAGTTTGTCAGAATTTGTGGTTTTTTTTTTGTTCTCCCGCCTCTTGAGGATTGACCACAAGTTCTCAATGGGATTAAGGTCTGGGGATTTTCCTGGCCATGGATACAAAATTTCCATGTCTTGTTCCCCAAGTCACTTTTGCCTTATGGCAAGGTGCTCCACCATGCTGGAAAAGGCATTGTTCCACACCAAGCTGCTCTAGGATGGTTGGGAGAAGTTGCTATTCATGGCTGTGTTCTTAGGCAAAATTGTGAGTGAGCCCCCTCCCTTGGCTGAGAAGCCCCCACACATGAATGGTCTCAGGATGCTTTACTGTTGGCATGGCACAGGACTGATGGTAGCGCTCACCTTTTCTTCTCCAGACAAGGTTTTTTTTCCAGATGCCCCTTCTCCAGATGGTTGGGAGAAGTTGCTCTCGGAGGAGTTTTTTGTATCTTTCTTTATTCATGGCTGTGTTCTTAGGCAAAATTGTCAGTGAGCCCCCCACTCCATTGGCCATGGACCCAAAATTTCCATGTCTTGTTCCCCAAGTCACTTTTGCCTTACAGCAAGGTGCTCCACCATACTGGAAAAGGCATTGTTCTTCACCAAGCTGCTCTTGGATGGTTGGGAGAAGTTGCTCTCGGAGGAGATTTTTGTGTCATTCTTTATTCATGGCTGTGTTCTTAGGCAAAATTGTGAGTGAGCCCCCCACTCCCTTGTCTGAGAAGCCCCCACACATGAATGGTCTCAGGATGCTTTACTGTTGGCATGGCACAGGACTGATGGTAGCGCTCACCTTTTCTTCTCTAGATAAGGTTTTTTTCCAGATGCCCCAAACAATCAGAAAGGGGTTCAGAGAAAATGACTTTACCCCAATCCTCAGCAGTCCAATCCCGGTACCTTTTGCAGAATATCAGTCTGTCCCTGATGTTTCTCCTGGAGAGAAGTGGCTTCTTTGCTGCCCTTCTTTGACACCAGGCCACCCTCCAAAAGTCTTCTCCTCACTGTGGGTGCCGATGTCCTCACACCTGCCTGCTGCCATTCCTGAGCAAGTTCTGCACTGGTGGTGCCCCCATCCCTCAGCTGAATCAAATGTAGGTGAAGGTACTGGCTCTGGTTGCTGGACTTTCTTGGGCGCCCTGAAGCCTTCTTCACAAATGCAGTGGAAATGTTTTTTATGGGATGAAGTTCATTTTCATGGCAACGAGGGACTTTGCAATTAATTGCAATTCATCTGATCACTCTTCATAGCACTCTGGAGTGAATGCAAATTGCCATCATAAAAACTGAGGCAGCAGACTTTGTGAAAATGAATATTTGTGTCATTCTCAAAACTTTTGGCCACGGCTGTAGTGTACAAAACAATAAATGCTGTGCACCGCTAAAGTGTCAGGGAGTGGCAACCCTACTCAGCACTCACATGACTGTTGCTGAGTTCTGGGTCCCATTGCCATTACAGGAGAGGCAGGGTTGTCACCTCCAATGGAAGCTGGTCACATGCTCAGGGAGCCGCGATGGCATGCTGATAGAACTCCCATCCCCCCATACAGGACGATTTTTCATATGACCGATGGTTGGGGGGAACTTCGCCGGCCATGACGCCTCCATGGTGTCACTCCTCTCCCCCAATTTACAAACCTTTTTAGTAATAAGTAAACAAATGACTCTGCGCCCATTAATTCCGGACGCGTTGTTCTGCACATAATGCAGGATGGATTAAATTGTGAGCAAAGCCTGGAAAGCCATTTATTAAAATGGATTAATTATCTAATGGCTTAGCATCCACTTACATTGGAAAACTTTCCCTTCCGCCGCATTAGCTACACAGTTCTCACATTCTCCTTTCTTACAGATTTAAAGGTGAACTCCAGGCACAAAACATTTTCATTTAAACCTATCCCTCAATAGCCACAATGGATAAAAATCTACTTTGTGTGCGCCAAATGCCTTTGCAACCCCAGCTATTACCTTGTAAATGCAGCAGTGACATCATCACTGAGGGGGCGGAGACAAGATCGGTCACCCTGCACAAGGAGAGAGAGAGAAGAGGTGTTGGAGAGGTCCAGCAGCTCCACCTACAAGGCTGCCTGCAGAAAACTGCGGGAGGGTGCAGAGACAAAACCAATCACCCTGCAGAAGGCGAGAAAGCAGAGCTGTGGGAGGGGCCCAACAGCTCCACCTACAGGCAGCCTGCAGAAAACTGCAGGAGGGGCAGAGACAAAACCAGACACCCTGCAGAAGGAGAGAGAGCAGAGAAGTGGGAGAGGCCCAGCAGCTCCACCTACAGGCTGCCTGCGGAAAACTGCGGGAGGGGCAGAGACAAAACCAGTCACCCTGTGCAAGGAGAGAGAGCATAGCTGTGGGAGGGGTGCATCAGCTCCACCTACAGGCCGCCTGCAGAAAACTACAAGAGGGGGCGGAGAGAAGACCGGTCACCCTGCACCAGGAGAAAGAGAAGAGGTGTGGGAGGGGCCCAGCAGCTCCACCTACAGGCTGCCTGCAGAAAACTACAAGAGGGTGCGGAGACAAAACCAGACACCCTGCGCAAGGAGAGAGAGCAGAGCTGTGGGAGGGGCGCAGCAGCTCCACCTACAGGCAGCCTGCAGAAAACTACAGGAGAGGCGGAGACAAAACCAATCACCCTGCAGAAGGAGAGAGGGCATAGCTGTGGGAGGGGCGCAGCAGCTCCACCTACAGTCTGCCTGCAGAAAACTACAGTCGGAGCGGAGACCAGAACAGTCACCCTGCACTGCACTGGTGTCAAAAGTGTCAGGTAGTGTCAGATTGTCCACCACATTATCATATGTCCCCCGCTAGAAGTTGCGGATCTCTGACATTACTAGTATAAAAAAAAAAAAAAAAAATTCAGGATATATCCCATAGTTTGTAGACGCGATAACTTTTGCGCAAACCAATCAATATACGCTTATTTTCTTACCAAAAACATGTAGCAGAATACATATTGGCCTAAATTAATGAAATCATTTGTTTTCTTTACATTTCTTTTTATTGGATGTACCGTATTTTTTTTCAAAATTGTCGCTTTTTTTTTGTTTATAGCGCAAAAAGTAAAATCCGCAGAGGTGATCAAATACCACCAAAAGAAAGCTCTATTTGTGGGAAAATAATTATATAGAGTTGTTTTTTGTGTACAGCGTTGCAGGACCGCGCAATTGTCAGTTAAAGTAACGCAGTGTCATATCGCAAAAAATGGCCTGGTCATGAAGGGGGGGGGGTAAATCTTCCGGAGGGCAAGTGGTTGCGTTTATTTATATTAAATATCTATTTCTCAGAAGAGAATTTTTTACTTTGTACTTCCACGCGGCTTTTGTCTGCATCTCAGAAAGTTACATGAAAAAAGCCGGCTTTTGTTCTCTTTCACTAAAAGAAAAGGAAGCTGAGAATTGTCACATTTTCAAGGACTGAGGAAGCGGTCTGGATAACGAATGTAAACTTCCTCCAAGAATTCAAAATCTAACAATTGTTTCTCTATGGGATCACATCTGGCGGGATTGTCAAACCTTCTTCTCCTATAAATATATTGGATCAGATAGAGGAAAAATAACCATTCTTCTCACATTTAATACTTTAAGACGGCAGAAAAATGGTGGAAATTTGGAAATTTTAAGTTGAGAAATGCGTCTTTGTTTCACGCTGACACACCCCTTTATGTGTCTTCCCGTGCTGATTGGCTGTTGGTGACCCCAGGGGGGTGATTTCAGTCTGTGTCCTGCTCATGTTTAAGTGCTCATACATTGTAATGTGCGGCATCAACTCCATATGAAAGCTATGGGCGACCCCTTGATTGAGGATCTGTGAACGTTATGTACAAGCTAAGGTATGCATTTCTATCTTTCTGTATATTAGCATTTGTATTGTTGGATATAGTATTATATATTTTTATAGTCAGTACTATTGGACTTGTATTTGATGCCAGTTATATATAAATACACTATATATATATATATATATATAACTGTATATAAATATAAAATAATAGATTTTTATATATATAATTAAAAAAAAAAAAATATATATATATATATATATACTGTATATTCAAGACCGATGCGGTGAGCAGCACAGCGGATCGAGATGAAGTGCAAAAACAATCAGACCGTCCCACTGGTCATATAGAGAAAACTTCAAAGCGAGGATCGGTGCACTGAAAATTTATTTAAGAGACTTCGCTTTGAAGTTTTATATATATCTATATATATACTATATTGCCAAAAGTATTGGGACACCTGCCTTTACACACACATGAGCTTTAATGGCAATGGACGCAGCAGCAGGACTCGTGAGTGCGCGCGCATGGGTGCCTCCATGGAAAACATCTCTCTGTGGGGGCATCCAATGAGGAGAAGGGGCCAGGAGCGCCAGAAAAGGAAGATCGGGGCCACACTATGCAAAATCCTTGCACAGAGGTGGTAAGTATAACATGTTTGTTATTAAAAAAAAAAACCTTTACAAGCTCTTTAAGAAAAAAAAGCAAGAACACATAAAAACGCACCAAAAACTAATCAAAAACGCACTGGAATGTGTCAAAAAACGTGCATGCAGAAGAGCATCCAGAACGCATCTAGATTCTGTTTCTATGGTGTGAACTGGCCCTTAGTCCATAGGGTTCAATATTGAGTTGGCCCACCCTTTGCAGCTATAACAGCTTCAACTCTTCTGGGAAGGCTGTCCACAAGGTTTAGGAGTGTCTATGGGAATGTTTGACCATTCTTCCAGAAGTGCATTTGTGAGGTCAGGCATTGATGTTGGATGAGAAGGCCTGGGTCGCAGTCTCCGCTCTAATTCATCCAAAAGGGGTTCTGCCGGGTTAAGGTCAGGACTCTGTGCAGGCCAGTCAAGTTCCTCCACCCCAAACTCACTCATCTATGTCTTTATGGACCTTGCTTTGGGCACTGGTACGCAGTCATGTTGGAACAGGAAGGGGCCATCTTTTTCTTCAGGCCAAACCCAAACACTTTAGTGGCACAGGGCACATTTTTTTTTTTTCACAGTAAACATTAGATGATTATAAAAGACCTGGGACACACTTGGGTGCCCCAAAGAGAGCAGTACTGTGGCGTGCGAACAGTAGGTGTTGCCAAATTGCTCTTACTGTCATCATCACAAGGAGAAGCACAGGCGCCTTCTAAGTGTAGCTGTTAATAAAGGATTTATTGGCAATTAAAATCAGAACTACTCACAAGTGTAGTTTTGAATCAAGCATGTAGTCCACGGCACTGTGTATGGTGCTACTTAATACCGCAAACCAGAGGGTCCACGAGGGACGCTGTCATCTGTCACGCTGTGTGGGTGGCCGGCACCGGTGGAATCCACTGGCACTTCCTGGTCCGTGGAACGCACTGGCGGAGGGGGGATGATGTCATTTCCCGTATGCAACGTGGGGACGTATTGGCAACGCGTTTGCGGAGCATGCGCGCCTTCTTTGACAGCCTGATACGTCCCCACGTTGCATATGGAAGTGACATCATCCCCCGCTCCGCCAGTGCGTTCCACGAACCAGGAAGTGCTGGAATCCACCGGCGCTGGCCACCCACACAGCCTGACAGATGACAGCGTCCCTCGTGGACCCCCGGTTTGTGGTTTTCACCGTTACTTGGGGAGCCACAGCCTGATCTGTATAATGTGCAAGGGTTTCAAGGGGACTGAAACCTGGACACATGATTCAAAACCTGGACTGTCCGGGTGAATCCTGAACAGATGGCAACCCTACCCAAACTGTTCCCACAAAGTTGGGAGCATGAAATTGTCCAAAATATCTTGGTATGCTGACGCCTTGAGAGTTCCCTTCACTGGAACTAAGGGGCCAAGCCCAACCCCTGAAAAACAACCCAACACCATAATCCCCCCTCCACCAAATGATTTGGACCACTGCACAAAGCAAGGTCCATAAAGACATTGATGAACGAGTTCGGGGTGGAGGAACTTGACTGGCCTGCACAGAGTCCTGACCTTAACCCGACAGAACCCCTTTTGGATGAATTAGAGCGGAGACTGCGACCCAGGCCTTCTCATCCAACATCAGTGCCTGACCTCACAAATGTGCTTCTGGAAGAATGGTCAAACATTCCCATAGACACTCCTAAACCTTGTGGACAGCCTTCCCCGAAGAGTTGAAGCTGTTATAGCTGCAAAGGGTGGGCCAACTCAATATTGAACCCTACAGGCTAAGACTGGTGTGCCAAGTTCATATGCATATAAAGGCAGGCGTCCCAATACTTTTGAAAACAGTCAGTTCCAGCGCTGATGAGGTGTTTTATGATTTAAGTGGCAACAAGGACATCAATATTCCAAAACCAGGTGGATGCAGCCCTCCTCAGATGGGGGTAATCCGATAAGACTAAAACAATAAAACAAAAAGGAAGCCGCGTACGCCTAATGCATTACCCAAAACATTTAATAGATATTTAAAAGTTAAAAAAATGGATTCTCACAAAAGTGGCGACCCACATTGGGCCATAAAACTTTCACAATTTAAAACAGTGCGGACACAACAAGGGTATAGGGTGGCGCGTTTCGGGGGCGCACCCCCATCCTCACAGACTAGCGTGGCTCTGAGGAAGGGGGTGTGCCCCCGAAATGCGTCAGCCTATACCCTTGTTGTGTTTTACATGACTGGTTAGCCGCCTATCTGTACAGATGCTGATCCTCTCAACTTGTGAGTTTTTGTCCCTGAGGCCCCATTCACACCTGAGTGTAGCGGAAAGCACAGTCCCACTCAATTTTTTTTTTTTGGGGGGGGGGGGGGGTTTACACTTTTCTCAAGTGTCACTTGAATGGGCTGCCCTACGCGTGACAGGCGCCCCAAAGTAGTGCCTTTACGGTCATGGAGCGCCGGGTGTTTTCTCTGAGCGCGTTTTGACATGCGACAAATATACATTAAATTGCGTGTCTGCTACATGCTGTTGGGGTGTCATTTACAATTGCATCGCGTTTCTGAAAAACACATGGCAAAGCGCTAATTTTTGTGCATTTTGTCCTGTGGTTTAAGTAATGCACAAGTGTGGACACAGCCTAGTAAGTAAATTTACAGTAAAATGATATGGAATGTGTTCTGTATATGATTTGTCTTTATGGATTGACACTTTGACACGTCTATAATACTTTATTTGCAAAAAAAAAAATTAACACTTGATTATACACAAAAAGAATACTTTGGTCAACAA
Source organism: Glandirana rugosa (assembly GCA_018402905.1). Classification (NCBI taxonomy): domain Eukaryota; kingdom Metazoa; phylum Chordata; class Amphibia; order Anura; family Ranidae; genus Glandirana; species Glandirana rugosa. The sequence goes on along the minus strand of BLSH010433815.1, from coordinate 1,194,275 downwards.
GCCGATTCATGAGAATCGACTTCTTATGAACGGGAACGGCCATACATCGATCCTACTGAACTGTCCGAATTTTGATCCATGTATGCCAGTCGTAGTAGAAGGAGCACTGTCCATGTTATAGATAATGTTAGGAACAGCGTCCTCCAGCAGCACAGAGGGATATGTAGTGGAAGGAGCAGAGTCCTCCAGCAGCACAGAGGGAGGTATAGTGGAAGGAGCAGAGTCCTCCAGCAGCACAGAGGGAGGTATAGTGGAAGGAGCAGAGTCCTTCAGCAGCACAGAGGAATGTCTAGTAGAAGGAGCAGAGTCCTCCAGCAGCAGAGAGGGATGTATAGTAGAAGGAGCAGAGTCCTCCAGCAGCAGAGAGGGATGTAAAGTAGAAGGAGCAGAGTCCTCCAGCAGCACAGAGGGATGTATAGTAGAAGGAGCAGAGTCCTCCAGCAGCACAGAGGGATGTATAGTAGAAGGAGCAGAGTCCTCCAGCAGCAGAGAGGGATGTATAGTAGAAGGAGCAGAGTCCTCCAGCAGCACAGAGGGATGTATAGTAGGAGGAGAGTCCTCCAGCAGCAGAGAGGGGGGTATAGTAGAAGGAGCAGAGTCCTCCAGCAGCACAGAGACAGGTATAGTAGAAGGAGCGGGGTCCTCCAGCAGCACAGAGGGAGGTATAGTAGAAGGAGCAGAGTCCTCCAGCAGCACAGAGGGAGGTATAGTAGAAGGAGCAGAGTCCTCCAGCAGCACAGAGGGAGGTATAGTAGAAGGAGCAGAGTCCTCCAGCAGCACAGAGAGAGGTATAGTAGAAGGAGCAGAGTCCTCCAGCAGCACAGAGGGATGTATAGTAGAAGGAGCAGAGTCCTCCAGCAGCACAGAGGGATGTATAGTAGAAGGAGCAGAGTCCTCCAGCAGCACAGAGGGATGTATAGTAGGAGGAGAGTCCTCCAGCAGCAGAGAGGGATGTATAGTAGAAGGAGCGGAGTCCTCCAGCAGCACAGAGGGAGGTATAGTAGAAGGAGCAGAGTCCTCCAGCAGCACAGAGGGAGGTATAGTAGAAGGAGCAGAGTCCTCCAGCAGCACAGAGGGATGTATAGTAGGAGGAGAGTCCTCCAGCAGCACAGAGGGGGTATAGTAGAAGGAGCAGAGTCCTCCAGCAGCACAGGGGGATGTATAGTAGAAGGAGCAGAGTCCTCCAGCAGCACAGGGGGATGTATAGTAGAAGGAGCAGAGTCCTCCAGCAGCACAGAGGGATATTCTGCTCTGCTCTGCTCTGAGGTTTATTTAACCCATGGAGTAGTTTGCACTGACAAAGTCTCCACCGGTCTTCTATATATAGCTGGCTCTTCCGGTCCCGTCCTCAGAGTCACTGGGGAGAATTTGCACATTTTTGTAGTAAATGTGTGTTTCCTGTGATTTAGCATTTTGTTCAGTTCCTTTCTGTGAATGGAGATGAGGCTGCAAGCCCTGCATCCCTCTCTCTGCTTCCCTTACAAGACATCAAAAGCTAAAACCTTTCTTTTTTTTTTTTTTTTTTTATACGGTAAGGAAGCATTAGACCCCCTGTCTGGTTTTTAATTGCTGTGTCCCCTCTGGATAGATATACTCTCTCTCTGTCCTGGTGACCACTGTCCATGCAATTAAGGGCCCATTCACACTATCTGCAGTTACCTGCGTTTTTCCTCATGGAAGGGCATTCACGCAGGGTAGTGTAATTGGGCCCTAAAAGTGATGGGAAAAAATCCAAAATATTGAGTTATAGTTGGGGAATATTCCAATGGAGACACTTGTTCCAGCAACGACTGTCTAAGTCCCTGGTGCCCAACCTGTGACCCAAGGGCCTCATGTGGCCCTTCAGTATATGATGTGTGGCCCTCAGACCTCAGCAGTCGGCGAAGAGAACATTGATTAGGTGCTGCATATCAGTGCCCATCAGTGCCGCATATTAGTGCCTCCTGATCAGTGCTGCATATTAGTGCCTCCTGATCTGTGCTGCATATTAGTGCCTCCTCATCAGTGCCACCTATCGGTGCCTGTTAGTTCAGCCTCATCAGTGCCACCTAGCAGTGCCCGTTAGTTCAGCCTCATCAGTGCCACCTAGCAGTGCCCGTTAGTTCAGCCTCGTCAGCGCCACCTAGCAGTGCCCGTTAGTTCAGCCTCATCAGTGCCACCTAGCAGTGCCCGTTAGTTCAGCCTCATCAGTGCCACCTAGCAGTGCTCGTTAGTTCAGCCTCATCAGTGCCACCTAGCAGTGCCCGTTAGTTCAGCCTCATCAGTGCCACCTAGCAGTGCCCGTTAGTTCAGCCTCATCAGTGCCACCTAGCAGTGCCCGTTAGTTCAGCCTCATCAGCGCCACCTAGCAGTGCCCGTTAGTTCAGCCTCATCAGTGCACATCAGTGAAGGAGAAAAATTACTTATACACTCACTTATCTACTCAAGAAGTTTTTTCTCAATCCATGTGTTGTTAATTCCTGTTATATATATTAGCAATCAACTTTTGTTAAATTACCTAGCCTACAAAGGAAAATTTCTTTTTTTTCCCTTTTTATATTGTATCCTATCAAACCTGCACCATGATACTGCCAATTGTAACTGCCTATGATTTTGACCTTCCAAATAAAAACGTTTGTAAACAAAAAAAAAAATTACTTCTTTTCAAGTTATAATAGAATCTAAGAAAAACGTTTTATTTTTTTTTTCAACATTTTCTGTCTTTTTTCATTTGTTTAGCAAAAAATAAAAAACTGGTGGTGAATAAATTCCACCAAAAGAAAGCTCTATCTGTTTAAAGAAAAATGATAAAAATTTAGTTTTGGGTACAGCGTTGCTTGACCGCGTAAAAAAAAAATTGGCCTGGGCAGAAAGGGGGTGAAAGCGCCCGGTATTGAAGTTGTTAAAAATAGATGAGAGATTTTAGTTCCGGTTTAAGTTTGGCGGTCATTTTGGATACATCTAGCGCTTGGCGGAGTCCTGCTTTAATGCTGTGGCATCCTCCACAAATATTTTCGCTGTGAATTGAATCCATTAAGCCGGTCTGTCTGTGTAATTCAGCTGCAGCTTCCCCTCGTCTGGCCATTAGATTTTGATTTATTAGATTCCGGGTAATGAGACTTTCGAGGGACGTCTGTCAGGAAGATAAACGGATGGCATTCATGCCATACCCCGGAGCTCTGTCTCTATTGCTTCTTTTCTTTTAATAAGCCTCTTCCTCAATGTCTATAAAAAAGGAAGACATACCAGTCCTCCTCTGCCGGCTCTCGGAATTCATTATTCGGCCTCCTTTATGTCCACTATTTCTCTGCAGGGTACCTGCCACCCGATACGTCCACCTCACAGGTGGGTTTTTTTTGGTCATCAAACTTTAAATTCAGTTCAGCGGAGGAGCAAGCGTCGCCTACGGAAGCAGTAACTGAGCATAACTCCTGACAATTCTTTTTATTGTCAGATTTGGATAGCGAGGCATGGAGAAGAATTAAAATTTCCCCCCTTGGGGAAATTCTCCATCACTTCCTGTCCCTGTGACACCGGGGGAAGAAATAGCAGATGAGGGGGTCACCAGGCACAGACAGCAATAAAAACATTGTCAGAAATTTTAACCCTTCTTGCTATACTAAAAAAATATGCTGTTGTGTTTGACTTTGGCTCCCAATTGCTCGTTTAACCACCCTGGCGGTATGACTGAGTCTGGAATTTATTGCTGAAAGCGGTACGATTATTTTGCATGAAAATTTGGCGTTTTATATTGTAGGCCTGTAATTCTTAGGAATAACTCACTTAAATCTGTCCAAACAAGAGTCTAGTAGACATCCCGGGTATGAAAAAGTTTGAAAAATGAAATCATAAATTATAATATAATAAATAACTAAAAATAATTATCAAAAATAATAACATAATAGTAATAAAATGTATTCAATAATGTAATCAAACCAAAAACGCAGAAATTTGCTCAGTTGCAGAATTGTCGCTGTCGTCACTTTCAGTGTCTGATGATAAATTTCCCCAAAAATCAGTATCACTCAATTCTGCAAATGATTCTTATTTACTATCGGTGTTTTCTAGCTGATCAAAAACCACTTTTGACGCAAAGGGACACTTTTTGGTTGCTATGGACATTCTCATGTTTCCAGGCAGAAAGAATGACATTTATTATATAAAAGTGCATGCAGGGCTCTGGGCAAACCACTAGGGACAAAGGGGATGTGAAATGTTTTCATACAGTAATGTAATCTATAAGATTACAGTGTACTGTATGTGCTGTGTGTGTTTCACTTTTTGAATTTGCCGCCAGTCTCCGCCCCCGTGCGACGCGACGCTCGCAGGGAACGGAGCCCGAGGCATCGGAGCGGAGGACACAGCCCGCAGACACGCTGACACCGCGGGAGGACATCGCTGGATCCAGGGGACAAGGTGAGTAGCGCTGCCTGGATCCAGCGATGCAAGCCCGAGTGTGGCTTGGGGTTACCACTCTTGGTACTGAAAATCCACCCCGAGCCACACTCGGGAATGCCGCTAGGAAGGTTAACCACTTAAGGGCCGAGCCTCTTTTTGAGATCTGTTGTTTACAAGTTAAAATCTTTTTTTTTTTTTCGCTAGAGAATTACTTAGAACCCCCAAACATATATATATTTTTTTTTATTTTTGCATACACCCTAGAGAATAAAATGGCGGTCATTGCAATACTTTGTCACACTGTATTTGCGCAGCAGTCTTACAAGCGTAATTTTTTTGGAAAAAATACACTTTTTTGAATTAAAAAATAAGACAACAATAAAGTTAGCCTAATTTTTTTTCTATATTGTGAAAGATAACGTTTGAGTACATTGATACCCAACATGTCATGCTTTAAAATTGCGCCCGCTCGTTGAATGGCGACAAACTTTGGCACTTAAAATTGGCTACAGGTTTAAAAATATCTACAGGTTACCAGTCTGGAGTTACAGAGGAGGTCTAGTGCTGGAATTATTTCTCTTGCGCTAACGATCACGGCGATACCTCACATGTGTGGTTTGAACACCGCTTTCATATGTGGGCGCGACTTACGTACGCGTTCGCTTGCGTGCGCCAGCTCGGTGGGACGAGGCGATTTACATTTTTTATTTATTTTTTTATTCTACTTTTTATTTTTGCACTGACCTTTTTAACAAAAAAATTTGGATCACTTTTATTCCTATTACAAGGCATGTAAACATGCCTTGTAATAGAAAAAAAAGCATGACAGGACCTCTTCATTGTGAGATCTGGGGTCAAAAATACCTAAGATCTCACATTTAGACTTGAATGCAATAAAAATGAAAAATAAAAAAAAACAATTTCATTTGAGAAAAAAAAAATTCCCCCTTTAAGAGCATTGGGCGGAAGTGATGTTTGACGTCGCTTCCGCCATTCAATGTTATGGAGCCGAGTGGCAGCCATCTTTCCCTCACTCGGCATCCAGCCTCACAGAGGAAAGGATCGGATTGTCTCCAACGCTACCGATGGATCCGCCTCTCCCGCGGCCGATAAAAGTGATCTTGCAGCGAATCCGCTGCAGAGACCACTCTTATCTGAAAGCCAACGGCTCCCACTGCTATCAATTTGCCCAGCAAGTAAGGAGGCAGCGGCGAGAGCGTCTGCTCTCATGAATATCGCTAGATCGGGATCGTAATGCATTAAGGTAAAAAATCTTAAGGCCTTAGAACCACTTTAAACCCTCAGCATTGTGTTAGCTTAACGTGTTAAGCACAATAAAATACACATTCACCAGTAAGCTATTTGTTGGAATCCTTACTAATGCATTTCGGGGGGGGGGGAGTTCAGTGTTCTCCCCCTTCATCATGGCTTCAAAACAGATATGAAGTTGCTATACAAATGGCTATGGAAACACAAATTTTTGAAATTGGATATTTTATATTGAATATTATGGCTTTAAAGCATATTTTCCTTTTTTTTATTTGGTCATATTAGAAAAGATTTCACAAGTATTTTTATTTCTATGATTTTTTTTTTCTGCATTACCCCCTATACCTTACAATGTAATTGTATTAGTGTAAAGTTTTGTGTTTCTGCAACTATGTGTGCATCTGTTTTATAACCATGAATAAGGGAAAGACTTGAATTCCCTGAAACGTGTTGGTTGTTGTTGTCAGGACCCAGATCTGAACCTATAACCTGTCTAGAAGTTTATCTTCTTGCTGAGCCACCTAAGATGCTGGACAGCTCCCTGGACAATTTCTTGAACAATCTTGCTATAAATCTTGTTTCTGAACCTTGAACTCCTTGCTCCTCCCATGAACTTTTTATTTATGCCATGCCTTTGCACTTCCTGTTTGCCAGATTATTGAGCTCTCCCCAGCCAATATATAGCTCTTATCACTGCTGCTGCCATCCATGTCTTTGCTGCCACTCGTTACCGATCTTTGGCTTGTTCCTTGACTACGCTTCCACTTGATCCCAACTTGCAACCACTTGTTACCGAACTTTAGATTGTTTACTGACTAGGCTTTTTCTTGATCCCTACCTGCAACGACTTGTTACTGACTTGTGGCTTGTTTACTGACTATGCTTCTGCTTGATCCCTACCTGCTATATCATCTATATCATGGGGCACTGGCTTGTTCACCTTCTGAAGGACCACAACCCGGTAATAACACTCAGCAAAACCCATCACCATCAGGAGCTCTGGTGAAAACCTGTTAGTGCTTAGACTCCGCACCTTGGGTGAGCCTGCATCATCCACAAGGGTGACCTGCTTGTATACTTATTCAGCTGGTCGGTGGGAGCCTCTCTACAGCTATAGCTACTGGTCTCCTCACCCCTGACCGTGACAATTGTCTTCTTGAATGGACACCAATATTTAAAGATTTTGGACTATCCGTTCTTTGGGTCTGGCCATCTGCTTGGACTGTTTAGCCATAAAAATTGGCACAGGTTCGAATCCTTCCTTTCGCTATACAAAATTGGAAAAAAAAGTTTTGGTATGATTTGGACTATCAAAACTATCAAAATTTGGCTATGCATTTACAGTGTACAGAAAGCATTCAACAATCTATGGTCAGACACAGCAACAAAAAAAATTGACAATGGCTCTAATGCAGCATTATAGCATCCAATGCAAAAAATATTAAAAAATAAAATATGTTTGGGGTTTAGATAAACTTTACCTACTACAGTATTTTTTTTACGAATAAGCCCAGGTAGACACAGGAAGAACTTTACAAACTCAATGCAGAATTGTCTAAAGTGGGAATTGAGCCCAGGACTCTGACCACCACAATTCATCAGTGCTTGCCACAAAACCTCCAATTTTATTCAGGTCAATGCAGGAGTTTGAATAGGCAAGTTGTTGGATTAAAATTTATGCACTGAGCCCCCTGGCTTCTGACACTGGGTCACTGATGCTGGTGGCTTTTCCACTCTTGAAGGCCTCCAAGCCGTCTCTGTTTCCGGAAGATGGTCCCGTAGAACAGAGGCCATTGTCTTCAGCGTGGAGCCCATCTCGCTTGTGTAGGCCTAGTGTGGGTGTGTGATCTGTGTCAGCGGGGAGGGGGCCGCAGTCTGCCTCAATGGGGGGTGACAGCGACAGTTGGAATGTGGCCGATTGTCAAACAAAAGCTATATTTACATCTCGGATAGCGGACACGTGTGACGGACAATGAACTATGGACGAGGGAAATGAAACTGCTACTCAATGAAGTTCTGTATAACGTAGACATAAATATGACCCGTGCTAAGGAACACAGGAGCACTTCTGTTTTTTAAGTAAAAGTTCTACTTTTCACTCCAAAAAAATAACAGAAGTATGACAAAATATTGTATTTGGATGGATGGTATATAATGCAATAGCTATTAGCAGTTAGCCATATTCAACTGGACTTGTTCTGCAATGTTGACATAGAAACATGAAATAATGATGGCAGGAAAAGACCAAGAGGCCAAGTGATCTGTTAAGTCTGATCCTTATTTTATTTTTTGGACTTTTTTTTTTTTTAACATGGAAACAAAGAAGAACGATAGCAGGAAAAGGCCACGTGGTCCCTCGAGTCTGACCCTTTTTTTTTCTTTTTTTTGTTTGCCTGTTTGTTTTTTTGACATAGAAACATAGATGAATGATGGCAGGAAATTACCAAGTAGTCCATCAAGTCTGTTTCTTTTTAGTAATTTATTTATTTTAATTTTTTGTGCCTGTTTGTTTTGTTTTTTTTTAGCCTATTTGTCTTGGTATAGATCTTTGTTGGCCCTGTTTAAATTCATTTACAGCTGACTGACTCACTACCTCTACTGCAGTGGTTCTCAACTCCGGTCCTCGGGACCCACTAACAGGCCAGATTTTAAGTATTACCTTGGGGAGATGCAGAGTAGAATACTGCAAGCACTGAGCAGCAAATTATATCACCTGTGATGCATTTCATTTATCCTGAAAACCTGGCCTGTTAGTGGGTCCCGAGGACCGGAGTTGAGAACCACTGCTCTACTGGAAGTCTGTTCCAGTAGGCTATATCCCGGGTACAGCCACTCAAAACCAGCCGCCGCCTATTTACGGCGCTGGTCGGGAAGTGGATATACAAGAATCTGAATTTATTTCCTCCCACTGGTGATCCCTAGTGATAATTAAAGATTTATATAGGGGAATCAGGACCACCTTCCTCCTCCTGGTGATCCCTCCAGTGATACCTAAAGATCTATATAGAGGAATCAGGACCTCATTGCTCATGCTGGTGATCCCTCTAGAGATATAGAGATCTATATATAGGGGAATCAGGACCTCCTTCCTCCTGCTGGTGATCCCTCTAGTGATAACGAAATGTTTGAACCTCCTTCCTTCCGGTGGTGATCCCTCTAGCAATAACTAAAGATTGATATAGAGGAATCAGGACCTCTTTCCTCCTGCTGGTTATCCTTCTAGTAATAACTAAAGACATATATAGTGGAATCAGGACCCCCTTCCTCCTGCTGATGATCCTTAAAGATCAATATACAGGAATCAGAACCTCCTGGACGCACTGGTGGTCCCTCGAGTTATAACTAAAGACCTATATAGAGAAATCAGGATCTCCTTCCTCCTGCTGGTGATTCCTCTAATAATAGCTAAAGATCTAAATAGGGAAATCAGGACCCCCTTCCTCCTACTGTTGATCCCTAAAGATCTATATAGAGGAATCAGTACCTCTCCCCCTTGTTGGTAATTCCTCTAGTGATATAAAGATCTATATAGAGGAATCAGGATCTCCTTCCTCCTGGTGATCCCTAATGGGAGTGATGCACTCCAGAATTCTTTTCAGTTTCTTCACTGCTAGGCTGACATTTCATTGCTTATCCTAGCGGGTCTTAGGTTGTAGAAATAATTTTGTTGAATAGTCGTCCCCCCCCCCCCCCCCCCTGTGTACTGTGGTTCCTTCCTGTCCTGTAGTGGCACAGTGGCCAACGGAGGAAACCACAGAGCACAGCAGGGGCACCAGCATCATTGACTCATAGAAGTGTTGTATGCAGAAGATTTTTGAGCAGGTTTCTTTCTTGTGGCAAAGCAGGGACAGGTAATTGTGATTGGCTTTGCAGAGATAGCTTTGTTTTGAAAATAGCGGCATAATGCAAGGAAAAGGTTTTTAAAAATGCCTACATCCTTCAGCTTCCGCACACCAGATATTGATCGCGTGGGTATAAAGAGAGGTGCAGTAACATCACACATCCATTTAGGTTCTTCATTATTGCTTGTTGTTTTCAGGTAGCTAGTGTTCATTCAGTCTCATTATTTGTCCTGCGTAGTTCCCAGCCCTGTTCATTTATTGTGTTTCCAATATCCCATTATCTTTTCCTGATAGAACCTCGCTGTAACTCGTCACATGTAGTAAATACATATTTGAACCCATAGATCATCTTTCGCGACAGCATCGTTTTTTTCCCCACATGGCATTTGGTTCTATAATGGAACGTCTGTCTGTTTCAATCGGACAATAAAGTGGTGTAAAGCGGCATAGAGTGAACCTGGCAAGCGGCCGAAATGCGTACATGTTTACTGTTGTATGCCAAAGGATTTGTAAATTGGTTCGGTCAGTATAATGATTTGCATTCAGCCTTTTTAAAAGGAGGTCATGAGTGGAAGATGTAGGTTGCCATTGATGGTCTCTCCTTCTGAAAATGTAGTTTCACACCTCCTGCTGCAAAATAAATAGAAAATACATGGAAAGGAGCAAAACCACTTGGCACTGTTGGAGTGAGAAACACCCACTGATATTGGACAACTAGGTCTGAAACTGCTGCAATATTGTAGCCTGCCTTACTGTTCCTTATAAAAACACAAGTTGAGTGCTCTGATTGCTTTGGTTGAAAGTAGCGGCGATCCCTTCCTCTTAACAATTTGGGTGCTTCTTTGGTATGTAAATAAAAGATTTGGGACTAGTGTGCATCATTGTGTCCTTAAATGGCCATTTGTGAAGCATACAGTAATGGCAATATGGAGGCCGTCTACTCATTCTGCAAATACTTACCTAATTGTCTGGCTGTCATAAACATCCTCTTGCTTAATTAGCCCATTCCATGAGGATAAGAATGTCTATACTTTATGTCTCTTGGGATTTTTTTTAACTCTAAAGCCTATGTGCCCATATCCCCAGTCAACAATGTAGCAAGTCCACACTCTCTAACCCTCATTTCCTATATTAGGTCTCAGGAGCGGCCGGTCTATAAGGGGAGCAAGGGCACCACCCCCCCTTAGTTTGTATATGGGGCGCCGGACTCATTTGTTTTATGAGTTTTTTTTCTTTCAAGCCACATGATTACAGCCTGAGGCTCTAATTGGCTTGCAAGAGGTCGCCCTGAACCCACCCACTTGTGACACTAGCGAATCAATATTCAATATTGTCTTCCAGCTTCTCCTTCTGGCCAATCAGGACAGGGGGTGGATCGGGTTGCCGGGAGGAGAAGCAGAGGAATCTGCGGTGCCGCAACCGTGGAGGGGTGAGTGCAGACCTAGGGGGGTTTGATTGCCCCCCCCCCCCCAAAAAAAATGGTTTAGCATTAGCCGCTACTGTTAGGTCTGCAGTTTCAGACAGTTCTCTCAAGCGTTACATTTATTAAACATTATATGCTGCCCTTTGGTAATGTCAGTGCAACCACTGCACTAAAGCCTAATTCAGGACTTGTGATCCCCCCTACCAGACTCCCCATCCCCAACCCAGTCCCTGCCGTACCACTACCACCATCATCATCCTCGTCACCCTCACCATCTTCACCATTGGAGTATCCTTTTACCCTTAACAAAAGAAATCTGTATGCATACCTATTTTTTTTTCTAGGTTCCTTCAGTCCAGTGATGTCACAGGTCTTCTTCACGCTATTATTCCCTTACAGTGGCTGGATTCTAATGTTGCTCCATGTCAACATACTGTATATGGCCCTGCTCTATGAGTACAAATTAGGTGGAATATACCCAAATCCATAGCTCCTCAAGGCTCGCTCCTCTTGTCATGTATGGACAATGTGGGCGCTGGCTACTATAGCTGATCTCCACTGTCCATCAATGCTGGGCCCTCTGTTATTCATAGACCCCATAATAGTTGCATGGTCTGCCATGGCTACAGTTACACTCTTGAATTGTAAAACATTAAAATGGATCCCCCAGTGGCTCTGGCTGCTGTATTCAACTGTTCCCTGGCGCAGACTCACCATTTCAGCGACGCTGTGCTGCTCCTCTTCTGGATCAGGTTGTTCAACTAACTTTACGGTGAGCACAGTTTGTCAAGGCCTGCCTGCCCAACTTGTATGAACAAAATGGCAGCCACGCTTCAAATTTAGCTCCTCTTGCTGTGATAAGAGGAGCTAAGTTTGGAGTGTGGTTGAGATTTTTTCATACAAGCTGGGTGGGCAGGCATTGACACCCTGTGCTCACGGTAAAGTTGGTTGACTCAATCTGGAAGAGGAGTGACACAGCATTGCTGGACTGTTGAGTCCAGTGCCAGAGATCGGGTGGTCACAGTAGCCAGAGCCACTGGGGGATCCATTTGAATATTTTATAATTCACGGGCGTAACTCTAGCCATGGCAGACCATACAACTACTATGAGGCCCATGAATCACAGAGGGCCCATCAGTGTATGTCTTCATATTTAGATGGTGATAGTGTTTGTCAAATACATTTGGATGCATAGAATGCATATATGGTCTGGAATGCTCTAGAAAGTTGCTGTGAAAGCCATGAGTACTCTGCAACACTAGAAGAATTCCCTATGGGATTCTATAGATATGGGGAGGGGGGTGGCATCGCACACAGTTACTGCACTGATCCATAGGTAGGTTGTAGCAGAATTCAGGTTTGTCTGTCGGGTTGTTGGACAGAGATCTATAATTCCATCACGGGTGAAGACCCCATTACTCACAGGCAGCCTTTCGCCCGCAGCCCCATGGCTCTGGCTGGGAATTGATTTCCTTTGTGCAGCAATGAGATGTGTACCACATGCTCTGACACCTATAATGGGATAGCGGATGTCCAGGCGTGTGCAGATCAATTAGACTTCCCGCCATGTGTCTAGAAAATTCTTTGCATTAGCCTAGTGTATGTGGTCTGATATGGAAGGGCTTGTCCTGTGTTTAATGAGATCCTTGCTGTTGTTCAGATCCCAGCTCCTGATTTCCATATAACTAGTTTGCCAAAGGTCCATTTGCCAAAACAGGCAGGACCAGGCCACCATCTTCTTATATTCCTTGATGCCTTAAAGAAACCCAGTCGCAGTTTAAAAAGGTTAGACAAATGCCTGTGTCCCCCACTCTATGCTTTGTCCTATCCACCAGACCCTACATCAATAATGGGTCTGTTAGTGATGTAGGCGCCAGACCCTATGTTAGTAAAGGGTCTTGTAGTGGCTTGGGGGAAGACCCTATGTTAGTAATGGGTCTTGAAATGACATAGGGGCCAGACCGTAGGTCAGTAATGGGTCTTGTAGTGACTTGGGGCCAGACCCTATTTCAGTAATGGGTATTGTATTGATGCAGGGGCCAGACCCTATGTCTGTAATGGATCTTGTAGTAACATAGGGGCCAGACCTTACATCAATAATGGGTCTTGTAGTGACGTAGGGACTAGACCCTACATCAGTAATGGGTCTTGTAGTGATGCAGGGGCCAGACCTTATGTCAGTAATAGGTTTTGTAGTGAGGCAGGGGTCAGACCCTATGTCTGTAATGAGTCTTGTAGTGATGCAGGGGCCAGACACTACATCAGTAATAGGTCTTATATTGACATAGGGGCCAGACTCTAGGTCTGTAATGGGTCTTGTAGTGACAAGGGCCAGAGCCTATGTCAGTAATGGGTTTTGTTGTGACATAGGGGCCAGACCCTATGTTAGTATTGGGTTTTATAGTGACGCAGGGGCTAGACCCTACATCAGTAACAGTTCTTGTAGTAATATAGGTAGGGACCAGACCCTATGCCAATAGTGGGTCTTGCAGTGACCAGATCCTGTGTCAGCCCTGTAGTGAAGTAAAGGCCAGACCCTATGTCAGTAATGGGTCTTGTATTGACCAGACCCTATGTCAGTCTTGTAGTGATGTTGGCGCCAGACCATATGTCAGTAATGGGTTTTGTAATGACATAGGGGCCAGACTATACATCAGTAGAGGGTCTTGTAGCAATGCAGGGGCCAGACCCTATGTCAGTAATGGGCCTTGTAATGACGTAGGGGCCAGACTCTATGTTAGTAATGGGCCTTATATTAATGTAGGGGCCAGACCCTATGCTAATAATATGTCTTATAGTGACGCAGGAGCCAGACCCCGCGTCAGTATAAGGTGATGTAGGTAGGACCAAACCCTATGTCAATAGTGGGACTTGTAGTGACCAGATCCTGTGTCAGCCTTGTAGTGACGTAAGAGAAAGACTCTATGTCAGTAATAGGCCTTGTAGTAATGTAGGGGCCAGACCCTTTTTCAGTAATAGGCCTTGTAGTGACGTAGGGGCCAGACCCTTTGTCAGTAATAGGCCTTGTAGTGATGTAGGTGCCAGACCCTTTTTCAGTAATAGGCCTTGTAGTGACGTAGGGGCCAGACCCTTTGTCAGTAATAGGCCTTGTAGTGATGTAGGTGCCAGACCTTTTGTCAATAATAGGCCTTGTAGTGACGTAGGGGCCAGACCTTTTGTCAGTAATATGCCTTGTAGTGACATAGGGGCCAGACCCTTTGTCAGTAATAGGCCTTGTAGTGACGTAGGGGCCAGACCCTTTGTCAGTAATAGGCCTTGTAGTGACGTAGGGGCCAGACCCTTTGTCAGTAATAGGCCTTGTAGTGACGTAGGGGCAGGGGAGGGCTGGGCCAGGGGGCAGGGTGGAAATTGCCCCCCCAGGCCACCCCAACTTACATTCGAAATGGCTGGTGGCCATTGCCCACTGACAATATTTTCTTTTTGTGGAGGAAGTAGGCTGCCAACTAACTGCAAGCAGAGGGGGTCGCCCAGGGCCGGCCCTACCATGGATGATGTCTATTATAGGAGCCAGTCCAGAAGGCAGGACTTCGTATGACAGCATCCATGCCAGGTAAGCAGGAGATCCCCGCTCTGTAATCCGGCAGCTCTCCTCTTTCTGCATTGCAGGCTGCTTTGGATGGGCACTGGTGAGGCTGCATTGATGGGCACTGATGAGGCTGCAGGGTACTGATGAGGCTGCATTGATGTGCACTGATCAGGCTGCATTGATGGGCACTAATGAGGCTGCACCTCCTTTGTTGCTATTAACAGTAAATTATGTTGCCACACTGTATCATATTTGTCTTGCTTCATAACATCAATATCTATTATAAAACCAGGTGGGCATGGATGGTGAGCTGATTCTGCGGTTCAATGGGCCACTTTACTGGACTTGCCCCCCAGGCCTAAGGCTGCCAGCCCTGCCCTGCGTAGGGGCCAGACCCTTTGTCAGTAATAGGCCTTGTAGTGACGTAGGGGCCAGACCCTTTGTCAGTAATAGGCCTTGTAGTGATGTAGGGGCCAGACCCTTTGTCAGTAATAGGCCTTGTAGTGATGTAGGGGCCAGACCCTATGTCAGTAATAGGCCTTGTAGTGATGTAGGGGCCAGACCCTATGTCAGTAATAGGCCTTGTAGTGATGTAGGGGCCAGACCCTATGTCAGTCTGGTAGGGATGTAGGGGCCAGACCTTAAGTTTTTTTATGGGTCAAGCAGTGACGTAAGGGTAAGCAGATGAACCCATAAAGGACAGCAGAGGGCATAGACATCAAGGTTTAGATACTTTGAGGTTGTTTTGCTGGTTTTTAAAGGCGCAGTGGGCTGTAAACAGCTCCTGTGGGTTACTGAGGCTCCTTTCATCAATCCTGGGTGTGTTCTTGTGCCAAAAAACACCCTTCATTACCCTTGTTAATTTGCATTTAAATACAGGTGTAAAAGGTGTAAAAGTAAAAAAATAAAGCAATGGAACACAAAGATCAAATACACAAAAAAAAGAGAAAAAAAATAGGTAAACTGTCCTATATACAATCCATGCACAACAAATGTATAATAATAAGAAAAATAATAATTAAAATAATAGTAATAATAAAAAATCAAAACAAAATAAAAATTAAACAAAATAAAGAAGAAAAAAAGTAGATTTGTTTTTTTTTTCAGGCAGATTTCACTTAGGCAGCTCAGTAACCAATAACCATTTTGCTGAATTGACTCTGCTCATCCATACTGGTGTTCACTAATTGTCCTGGGGTGGCCTAAGATTGTGCTTGTGTGCATGCGCACTTCCATATGCAGCTATGTGTGATTTCTGGATTGCACAGTCCCATTGTTTTTTTAACCAGTTTAAGTTTTGTCTATGAATATAATTAAAGCTTAACTCCAGGCATAAAAAGTGCAATTTAAATATATTCTTTAATAGCAAACAAGGATATAAATCTGCTTTAATCCTTTGCAAACACAGATATTACCTTGAAAAAGTAGCAGTGACATCATCACTGTGCTGTGTATAGCCAGTGCAGAGAGAGTAGAGCTGTGGGAGGGGCCTAGCAGGCTCCACCCACTACAGGCTGCCTGCAGAAAATGACAGGAGGGGGCGGAGACAAGACCAGTCGCCCTGCACAAGGAGAGGGAACAGCAGTGAGCGGTCTTTATTACAGGAAGCCAAAGCCTCACACTGGATTACTGCACAGATCTGGAAGGAATACACAAATCACACCGAGATTCCAGTAAGAATGGACATGTTGCATTTAGACCATATTTGCTGATCCCGGAGTTCAGTTGTAAATAGGTACATGATTTTGGACCTGTCTCACATTTTTTCCATAGTCTTATCTGTGTAAGGATATTGCTCTTGTTCATGCAATCTTTCCTGTCTCGTTCTTTGTTATGCAAGCTTTGCCGATACCAGGCTGTCTGCAGGGTGACCTGGGATAACACTAGGGACCGCCGCTCCCCTCTGTGAGAGCTGATTGGGTAGGAGGGGAGGGCTATGAACTTGAAGGAAGAAAATATTTTCTGGTTTATCAAAGTACAGTAAATCCCTGTCATGTGATGGTTCCTTTATTGCCTTGGCAGCAGATTCAACCGGAGAAATGAGGACAAGATTCTTAGTAGGGACAAACAAATGGTACCCATGATGTATATGGAGATTTTTTTTTTTTGTGAGCCATACTGTGCATTGGAGGCGCGAGTAATAGGTGAATTCATATCAGAAAGATGTAAAGGTCATTGAGTGCCCAAGAGGAGGATGCCCAACTGTGCCCTCCTCCTGGTGATGTGTGCACCCAGCCTTCTTTTGCAACTGGCACCCCATGCCCAACTGCCAAAACACTTGTATCAGTGCCAGAGTTTCAAGGGACCCCACACAAAAAAAGGAAAAACAAAATGGTGTGGGGTCCCCTCCAAACTCCATTCCAGACCCTTATCCTACATAAGAGTCCACTATGGGCTTTTAGGGGGGACACCATGCAAAAAGTAAAAAATTGCATATGCCCAACCCCACCCAAAAATCCATACCAGACCCTTATCATAGGTAGCTGTTTGGTATGGACTTTTTGTGGGACCCAACAGAAAAAAATGGTGTGCCCCCCACAATCCATTCCAGACTCTTATCCTACATAAGTGTCTTCTATGGGTTTTAAGGGGGACCCCATGCAAAATCCAAAAAATGCTATGTGAGCCCCTCCAAAAAAAAAAAACTATACCAGGCCCTGATCATGGATAGGTCTGGTATGGATTTTTCTGTGGGACCCTATGCAAAAAAAAATGCAATGGGGTCCCCTCCAAAATCTGTTCCAGACCCAAATCCTACACAATGGTCTACTATGGGATTTTAAGGGAACCCCGTAAAAAAAATGGAATGTGCCCCCCCCCTCCAAAATCCATACCAGACCCTTATTATAGATAAGGGTCTGGTATGTATTTTTTGTGGGACTCTGTACAAAAAAACGGTATAGGGTCCCCCCCAAAATCCATTCCAGACCCTATCATAAAGAGGAGTCTGGTAGGGATTTTTATGGGACCCTATGCAAAAAAAATAGTGTGCCCCCCTCCCAGTACCCATTTTAGACCCTTAACCTACGTAAGGGTCTACTATGGCTTTTAAATGGGGGACCCCATGAAAAAAGCAAAAAATAGCACGTGGTTCCCCCTTCCCAAACCCCCCCCAACAAAAAAACCATACCAAGACCGTCATCATAAGTAGGGGTCTGATATGGACTTTTTGTGGGACCCTAAAAATGGCATGTAGTTTCTCCCTCTCCAAAATCTATTCCAAGCCCTTATTACAGATAGGGAATATTTGTGGGAACCAATAGAAAAAAAATTATGTGGGACTCCTCACCCACCCCAAAATCCATTTCAGCCTCCTATCCTACACAAGAATGTATTATGAGTTTGTAAGCAGGACCCAATACAAAAAGTAAAAAAAAAAATGCATGTGGGGGGGGGGGGGGGGGGGGGGGGGGGGGGGGGGGGGGGGGGGG
>BLSH010433815.1:1147515-1175558 GCA_018402905.1 Glandirana rugosa | reverse complement strand
CATACATCCCGAGACATGGGGAATGTGTAAGTGCATTTCCTCCCGGGTCTATAGTCTCCCGGAGGTATAAAATTTCTCCGGAAAGTCTAAGGCTATTCAGAAGGGGCGTTTAGGGGTGTTGGTGGGCCCCCCCCCCCCCCCCAAATCCATACTAGATCCCCATCATAGTTAGGGGTCTGGTATGGATTTTTTGGTGGGACCCTATACAAAAAAAATGGTGTGCCCCCCCCCCCCAAATCCAACTTCAGACCCTTATCCTACATAAGGGTGTACTATGGGTTTTTAAGGGGCCCCACACATAAAGTAAAATAAGAAATGCGCCCCCCCCCCCAAATCCATACCAGACCCTTATTATAATTAAGGGTTTTGTATGGATTGTACCAGGAGTGCCCCTGTCTAGGCACTTTGTCTCCATCTTGATGGGAACAAGGTCCTCTTCCTCACATCCCCGACCCGGTGGTTGTGGGGATTTGCGGGGAAGACTTATCGGAATCTGAAAGGCCTCTTTAAAATATGGAGGCCCTCTGATATCTGGGCCCTCCTTTACGTGAATGTGTAAGGGGTACAGAGCCCTACATACAGACCCCTTGGCACTCAAAAATAAATGTTATTCAAAAGATGAAAAGACAGGATTAAAAAGAGTGACAATGCAAAAGAAAAAATGTTAGATGATAGCAAAAATAAAAAATTATAATTATATATATATATATATATTCATAATAATATTGTTATCAGGGATATAATAATAAAATAGTAAAAAATCTGATGAATTGGTAAAAACAGTCAAAATAATAATAATAATAAATAACAATGTTATTTAATAACCTTTACTTCCTGTTGTGTCGTCAGGTCAGGAAGTGACGGCAAATCTCTCCAATAGAGGAAAAAAAAGAAATGGCCAACTCTTTATCCTTCCTTCTAACCGACGTTTAGGGCTTGTTCATACTAGTTAGTATTGCTGCCCTTCTGAAAAGAGATCCATAGTGGATCACATTTCAGAGAGCGTTTGACAGGCAGAGAGGAGGTGGCTGTTTTAACCCTGAATACGCCGTAACTGTGTGCATTGTATGCGGTTGCGGCTCAGCCCCAGTTGAAAGGGTCACATACAGCCGCAGTACCGCCCGCTGAATTCAACATGCCATGTGCAGACCTAAGCTGCTTCTTTTTCTATGTTTAAGTGGATGGTTGGAGGTTGGTAAAACCGTGGCTCAACTGCCTGCTTTTACTGCCCACTGGCCGACTGTGTGATCAAGCCCTTAAAATGTTTTGGTCATAGATCTATTCTTAATAAGCTGCCTGTCCTTCTACCGGGAGATATGTTCAGATAAAAACCCTGCGGTTCCCTAAATTGGCCAGGTGTGTATTGTGGCTGCCAAGGTTACCATGTGATGCCAGAAAACCAAAGAATAAAGGTATTTGAAATCCACCGGTCGATAAATTCAGAGTCATCTCAGGACAGACGGGGAAATCATTGATGTGGTCTGTTATGTTGTTGGATGTGACGGAGCTGCGGGAAGACATGGAGTTTGTCCACCAAATCTCCCTCCGCCCTGATCAGTGGGAAGTTACTGGTATAAACGGCAAATTGTTTTTTTTATAAATAAAAAGGTGATAATTATGTTATTTTTTTCCCTTTTTGAGATTTTATTTCTCAGTTGTTGATTTAGTTTTCATACTCTTTTTAGGTATTCATAGTTTTTCTTTTGCTTTTACTGTTTGTTGCCTTTTATCTTAACCTGCAGAGCAGTAGACTAAGAGCTCCAGGGATTGTGGGAGATGTAGTTTCTTCACAGGAAGTGTCAGTTCTCACGCTACAGACAGAGGTCATGAATTAACCCGTGCATTTGCCATGATGCATGCCTCATGTTTCAAACAAACTTCTGACCCAAAAATGTGAAGATTTGGTTTGTCTCAAACATCTAACTCAGTGGTTTCCAAACTGCGGCCCGGGGCTGGATGTGGCCCTTTGCTTGTTTTTATCTGGCCCTTGGGGCACTGTTTCATTCACGGACACCAACAATGGGGCACTATTCCTTGCAAAGTCACCAACAATGGGGCCCAATGATACCTACGATGGGACGCAATTCCTCCCAATGATATCAGCTACAGGGCCCAATGATGGGGCACAATTCCTCCCAATGAAACCAACGATGGGGCACAATTCCTCCCAATGACACCAACTACAGGGCCCAATGATACCAATGATGGGGCACAATTCCTCCCAATGACACCAACTACAGGGCCCAATGATGGGGCACAATTCCTCCCAATGACACCAACAATGGGGCACAATTTCTCCCAATGACACCATTGATGGGGCGAAATTCCTCCCAATGATACCAACTACAGGGTCCAATGATACCAATGATGGGGCACAATTCCTCCCAATGACACCAACGATGGGGCACAATTCCACCCAATGACACCAACTATGGGGCCCAATGACACCAAAGATAGGACATTGTTTACTCAACTAATGCTGGGACATCTTGCATTTCCGATGGCCACAGTCTAGCACCCCTACAGCCTGAAGGACAGTAAACCGGCCCTTTTGCTTAGAAGGTTTGGCGACCCCTGCTCAGAGCTGCACGATTCTGGCTAAAATGAGAATCACAATTTTTTTGCTAGAATAAAGATCACGATTCTCGCAGCGTAACATTCTTTCACATCATACCATTGGGCTAACTTTACCGTTTCGTTTTTTTCATGGAAGTGTATTTTTTCCCCAAAAAAATGCGTTTAAAAGACCGCTGTGCAAATACAGTATGGCATAAAATATTGCAACAGCAGCCATTTTATTCTCTAGGGTCTCTGCTAAACAAATATACATAATGTTCGCTGGTTCTAAGTAATTTTCTAGCAAAAAATACTGATTGTAACTTGTAAGAAACAAGTGTCAGAAAAAGGTTTAGTCTTTAAGTCCGGGGTCTCAAACTGGCAGCACACCAGCTGTTGAGAAATTACAAGTCCCACAAGGCATGCTGACAGTGAAAAGCATGACTCCCACAGACAGAGGCATGATGGGACTTGTAGTTTCGCAACAGCTGGAGGGCCACCAGTTTGAGACCCCTGCTTTAGGGCTCATGCACACAGTAGCTGATAAACGACCATTTTTGGTCATTTGGGCATTTATTTTTAACAGCCCAAAAACGCCCCTGGCTACCCAGCATGCACCTGTTGATCTCGCGCATGTACAGTGCGGTGGAATCAAGGTCAACTTGGCATGGCACGGCTCCAGTAACATTTAACATTGGCTTCTATGATTCCCCATAGATGCCAATGTTAAATGTTAAGGGAGCAGTGTCATGGCAAGCTGACCAAGATCTCCCAGGAGCCAGTGCAAAGCCAGAAATGACACATTAGTGCTACATGGTGAGGAGTGAAAAATGTGGGTGGAACTCTGCTTTAATGTCAGATTGAATGGGTGGCAGCACTGAACCTTTTATCAGTATCATCAGAACCACTGTAGCACTGAATTGTGGTCAGTTCGGGAGTTTGTTTTTTTTTCCGCCTGCCTACCCCCACTAATGGGTTCTGTCCATGTTCCCCAGCGGGTCCCAAGGACTTCCAACAGTGTGCCCGTCCACCCCCACCAATGGGTCCAGTCCACCTTCACCAGCGGGCCCCCAAAGACCTCCAACATACTGCCCGCCTACCTTCACCAGCAGGCCCCAAGGACTTCCAAGTGTGCCCACCCACCCCCAACAATGGCTCCTGCCCACTTTCACCAATGGGCCTCCAGGACCTCCAACCGTGTGCCCATCTACCCCCACCAATGGGTCCTGCCCACCTTCACCAGTGGGTCCCCAGGACCTCCAACCGTGTGCCCGCCCACCTTCACCAGCGGGTCCCAAGGACTTCCAAGTGTGCCCATCCACCCCCACCAATGGCTCCTGCCCACTTTCACCAGTGGGTCCCCAGGACCTCCAACCGTGTGCCCACCTACCCCCACCAATGGGTCCCGTCCACTTTCACTGGAGAAAAGCAAGGCAAATGGGACTCTAAATGAGATGCGGATGTACCTGCGTCTCCATCCCTAATTCAATGAGAAGAAAAAGGAGGTTGGGACTTTAAATGAGGATATAGAAGGACACTGACCAATGTGCGTTGTGCAAAAATAATTGTTTATTAGCCCTCCAAGATCCTGGAAAGCAAGGCAAGTGCCATACATCATAAACAGGTTCATTACATCACAACATGCATTGATTGGGAAACATATATGCGTTTATGGTAATTGGAGAAAAACAATTGTAAGTAGTACAAAATAATTGTTTACTGACCCTCCAAGATCGTGGAGGGCAAGGTAAGTACCATACAGGATAAACAGTAATAATTCCATCACAACATAAATTAATAATAATGTATAGCGAACATATATGCGTTTATGCATTTGAACTGCAGTACACTCTGCCTGGTAATTGGAGTGGAGCATTTGCCATGGCGTGAAATATAGCACTTGGGAATGAATAAAAGACCATATGGTAATACAAAAATGGCTTCAGTAGAGAGATGGCATCATTGTAAACCCGACGCGTTTCGTGGGATAGTACCCACTCATCAGGGGTAGATGCACACATATCTGTATAAAAATAAAAGTAACAAAGTAAAAATATCCAAAGGTCTAATAGCATATCTGTGCAATGGAGTACATGATATAGGAACAAAGGGGGGCGAGATAATCAACCTACCCTTGCTGAACGCCATGTGCGGTGTAACAATATGGGCCAGACCAACTGGAAGTCTGTCACGGGAGCTGAGGACACGGTGACATGAGCCGGAGATGGAACCACCATGCAGACATCTGTGGATTAATATGTGGGTGTGAATGGGTTGAATGAGGTGTAAATGTGCATGAAAGGTGCTAGGTGTGAAAACAAAATGGCGAGGCCATACACCAAAATAGGGAATGGGGGGGGGGGGCAAAAAGTGAGTGCCTGTGATAGGGTACAAAAGGGCTGGAGTCAGGGGAAAAAAAAAAAAAACCTAGACCAAGATCCACCGTCAAGGGTGGCTATGGGAGAGGTGCAAAAGGTGTGGGAAAAACAAAATGTCAAATAATTACCACAAATACGAAGTCGGGCAATGAGTCTGCAGCCAGCTATGTCCATGTGGTGCATGTATGGTGCTATCACCATGATGTCTGCTAGAAAGTGGACTCCGCATAAATACTCCCAGCTAGCCCAGTAACCCCGCCCAATGTTACACAGGCATGACCAGGTGAGGAAGGGCGTCCGAGCCAGGGGTGGGGTCCCCACACACCCTGCCAGGATCGCTCCACCCAATTGTCAGCCAAGATGGAAAAACATATCGCTCCTGCCCAAGTGCACCAGGGGTCACAAACAGCATGGGGCGATGGTGTAACATCGATGCTCAGCTCAGCTGATCCATCCTGCCCCGTCCCCCCATCCACTGAAAACAGGGAAGGAGGGAAGAAAAGGGGGAAGGGGAGACCACCAAGAGCAAATCGCAGCTCTCGATGAGACAAACGCCAGCGTTGCCAACCCAATGAACACCAAATGATGTAACCACACCATACCCGACAGGGTGCCCAGGCAGCACTGTGAGACTGCCAGGAAGCAGCATACAAAATTAGATCTAACAGCATTATAGGTGTTGCTGAGTGTCCAAGTAATATCCTCCATCCCTGGTACATATACTGGAGAAAAGCAAGGAAAATGGGACTTTAAATGAGACGCAGATGTACCTGAGTCTCCATCCCTAATTCAATGAGAAGAAAAAGGAGGTTGGGACTTTAAATGAGGATATAGAAGGACACTGACCAATGTGCGTTGTGCAAAAAGAATTGTTTATTAGCCCTCCAAGATCCTGGAAAGCAAGGCAAGTGCCATACATCATAAACAGGTTCATTACATCACAACATGCATTGATTGGCAAACATATATGCGTTTATGTTAATTGGAGTAAAACAATTGTAAGTAGTACAAAAATAATTGTTTACTGACCCTCCAAGATCGTGGAAGGCACCTTCACCAGCGGGTCCCCAGGGCCTCCAACAGTGTGCCCGCCCACCTTCACCAGCGGGTCCCAAGGACTTCCAAGTGTGCCCACCCACCCCCGCCAATGGCTCCTGCCCACTTTCACCAGCGGCTCCCCAGGGCCTCCAACCGTGTACCCACCCACCCCTGCCAATGGGTCCAGTCCAAGTTTGGGAGTTTTAGGCCTCATTCACATGACGCGATTTGGAACCATAGGCAGAATCATTGTGATTCAGATCACGGGAAAACGCGTAACGTGCCACCCCGAACGTGGTGCGGTTCTGCTGCACTAAAGGATTGTGCGTCAGTCATTGCAAAACACGCTAAGCTTGTTCCCCCTATGCGATATATGAATGGGGCCTTAATGTTCCAAGGACCGTATTGCATATGAAAAAAACACATCACCAGGAATCTGTCGCTGGAAGCCATGTTGGAATGTGAGCGGTTGGCGGGATTATTAATAACCCCCTAGCGGAGGCAAAGGCATCTGTGTGTAACTGAAAGCTGTCAGCCTTTCTCAGCAGCTTGATGTGCGGTGGATGAGAGCTGTCACAGCCGTCACATGACACTGACTTCCCCAGCGTGCCCCCGACACAGGTCTGCGAGCGCGACATCAGAGAGCTGTCATCGCGGAAGGAGATGGTTACACAGGACACACGGCTGGGCTGTCATATCACATAACATAAATCAATCTGACTGTCTGCTGCTCTATGGGTAGAATCTGCATTAGAGCAACTCTGGTGCTCCAGAAAAAATAAAAAAAAACTAATAAATAAAAAAAATAAATAAATTATATATATATATATATATATACACACACACACACACACTATATTGCCAAAAGTATTGGGACGCCTGCCTTTACACGCACATGAACTTTAATGGCATCCCAGTCTTAGGGCCAGTTGACACCACAGGCAGTCCAGTGCTTTTTTTTCTGCTTCAAATAGTAGGTTATATGGTTTTCAATCCCATAGTTCACACCAGTGCATTCCAGTTCCAGAAAAAAAGGTAGAACATTCTGCATTTTTACTGCACTGCACTGCACTGGAACACAAATGTCCTTATTTAACCACTTCAGTAAGGGGCCTGTTTTTTGGGTTCGTTGTTTACAAGTTAAAATCATTTTTTTTGCTATAAAATTACTTAGAACCCACAAACATTATATTTTTTTTTCCTAACACCCTAGAGAATAAAATGGCAGTCATTGCAAAACTTTATGCCACACCGTATTTGCGCAGCGGTCTTCCAAGCGTGCTTTTTTTTAAAATAAATTCAGTTTTTTTAGTTAAAAAATAAGAAAACAGTAAAGTTGGGCCAATTTTTTTCCATATTGTGAAAGATAATGTTACGCTGAGTAAAATGATACCCAACAGGTCATGCTGCAAAATGGCGACAAACTCTGCAGCTTAAAAATCTCCATTGGCGACGTTTAAAAAATTCTACATGTTTGCAGTTTTGAGTTACTGAAGAGGTCTAGTGCTGGAATTATTGCTCTCACTCTAACGATTGCGGCGATACCTCACATGTGTGATTTGCACACCGTTTTCATATGTGGGCAGGACTTGCGTATGCGATCACTTCTGCACGCGAGCTCGCAAGGACGGGGCGCTTTACTTTTTTTTTTTTTTTTAATTATTTATTTAACTTTTTATTTTTACACTGTTCTTTTTTTTTTTTTTTTTTTTTTTTTTAAGTGATCACTTTTATTCCTATTACAAGAAATGTAAACATTCCTTGTAATAGAAAAAAGCATGACAGGTCCTCTTAAATATGAGATCTGGGGTCAAAAAGTCCTCACATCTCATATTTACACTGAAATGCAAACGAAAAAAAAAAAAATCTGAAAAAACTGACAGCCCAAAAAAAAAAAAACGGGCCCTTTAAGACCGTTGGGCGGACGTCACTTCTGACATAATTTCCGTCCTGCCGTACTATGGAGCTGAGTGAGCGGCTCACAGACACTGGGGGGACGGATCAGATCATCTCCGGCGGGTCTGGTAAGCGGCGGAGATGACCGGAAAGCGGCGAGGGGGGGGCACCTCTCCCGCCTCTGATAAAAGTGATCTCGCGGTGAATCCGCCGCTAAGACCACTTTTATCAGACGCAGAATCGTCTGAAGAAAAAAACAATATCTGAATGGTGCAGGCACCATTCAGATATCACTTCTCAAAGGTAGCGACCTCATATGACGTCCGCCCAACGAGAAGTGGGGGTTGTAAACCCTCATAGATTTCCACCTTAATGTATTCTGTGAATTAAGGTGAAAAACCTTCTGTGCTGCCGCTGCCCCCTCCCCCCCCCAGAGCCCCCCTTTTTCTTACCTGAACCCGATCGTTCCAGCGATGGAGACGAGCCCAGCAGCTAAAGCCGCTGTCTTGGGGTCCTCATTGGATAGATTGATAGCAGCAGGAGCTATTGGCTCCCGCTGCTGTCAATCAAATCCATTGAAATGGGAGCCGGGGGGTGGGGCAGAGTCCTGCTGTCTGTGTCGATGGATGCAGCAGCAGGACTCGGGAGAGCACCCCCCACAAGTGCCCCGAGGGGAAGCATCTCCCTGGGGGCACCTGATGAGGAGGAGAGGCCAAGAGCGCCGCCAGGGGACCTCAGAAAAGGAGGATCGGGGCCATTCTGTGCAAAACCCTTGCACAGAGCCGGTAAGTTTAACATGTTTGCTATTTTAAAAAAAAAAAAAAAACCTTTACAAATCACTTTAAGAAAGAAGAGGGGAGAAAACACACTGGACTGCATCAAAAATGTACCAAGAACACAAAAAAATCGCACCAAGAGCTAATCAAAAACGCACTGGAACTTGTCAAAAACGTGCATGCAGAAAAGCATCCAAAATGCATCTAGACTTTGTTTCTATGGTGTGAACTGCCCCTTAGTCCGTAGGGTTCAATATTGAGTTGGCCCACCCTTTGCAGCTATAACAGCTTCAACTCCTCTGGGAAGGCTGTCCACAAGGTTTAGGAGTGTCTATGGGAATGTTTGACCATTCTTCCAGAAGCACATTTGTGAGGTGAGGCACTGATGTTGGATGAGAAGGCCTGGCTCACAGTCTCCGCTCTAATTCATCCCAAAGGTGTTCTATCGGGTTAAGGTAAGGACTCTGTGCAGGCCAGTCAAGTTCCTCCACCCCAAACTCGCTCATCCATGCCTTGATGGACCTTGCTTTGTGCACTGGTCCAAATCATTTGGTGGAGGGGGATTATCGTGAGGGGTTGTTTTTTGGGGGATTGGCCTTGGCCCATTAGTTCCATTGAATGGAACTCTTAAGGCGTCAGCATACCAAGACATTTTGGCCAATTTCATGCTCCCAACATTGTGGGAACCATTTGGGGATGGCCCCTTCCTGTTCCAACATGACTGTGCTCTACATTTATTATATTGCAGCTTACCAATTCTTAGATGCGGTGGCTACATTTGTTTCCTTTTTGTTTGTTTTTTTCCATTTACTTTCATCTGGTGATCCAGCCAGTAAGTCTGTAGTTTTTCAATAGTACAAGCTCTCCAGCAGAATGTATCACCTACAGGGTCACACCGCCGTTTTGCATCGGCGTTAGTGAGCGTTGGCGTCAATAGGCATTTTTTTTTAAAAATCAGTCCTCTGCTATTTTTCAACCTAAAATGTCGGCGTCAAAAAATGCTGGTTAAAGTGTTAGTAAACCCTAAAATCTATTTTTACCTACAGGTAAGCCTATAATAAGGCTTACCTGTAGGTAAAAAGAATATCTCCTAAACCTGCATGGTTCAGGAGACATTCGCCCTGCATGCAGCCGCTGACATTAGCGGCGCATGCGCTCTGACGATCCGGCCAAGGCGGCCGGCATCTCAGAGCTGGCTGCCGGAGCGAAGAGCTCCCGTGCGCATGTGCGGGAGTGACGTCACGCGGCTCCGGCCACTCACAGCGCCGGAGCCGTGTACCCGGAAGACAGAAGAGGACAAACATGTCAGCGTCCTTAGCGCTCACTGACTCGGGCATCGGGGGCCTCGTTCTAAGGTAAGTATTTCATAATATGTTAGTATGCGATGCATACTAAAATATTATGCGATTTTCTTGCAGGCTTTTTTTTTATTTTTATTTCTGTCAGCGGGTTTACTACCGCTTTAACGCCGCTACGGCGTTAGTGAGCGTTTTGCCGATTGGCGTCAAAAAACACCAAAACTCTACAGCCTCAGAACGCACTGGTCCTGCGTTCTAGAAACAGCTCACTAACGCCGACGCCCTCTACTGCTCAAAAACGCCGGTGTTTTTAGAGGGCCATTGAATAACATGGAGAGCTGCAAAAAATGCCCAAAAATGCCGGCGTCAAAAACGCCCGTGTGCATGAGGCCTTAGAATTAAAAAGCATCCTTTAGGCACCATTCCAGTGACTTTGCCCAGGTTAAGATGATGTCATCAGTCTGCAGCAGGCAGGAGGAAGCATGTCCTAAGTCTCCTCTCCCCTCAGTAATAAAACTTTGCAACTTTGTAGCAAGTCTTTGGGCACCGGTCCAGAGACTTTGCCTAGTCTGGGATTACATCATCAGTCTGCTGCAGGCAGGAGGAAGCATTTCCTAAGTCTCCTCTCCCCCAATAATAAGACTTTGTAGCAAGTCCTTGGGCATCAGTCCAAAGACTTTGCCTAGGTTGAGATGGCATCATCAGTCTGCTGCAGGCAGGAGGAAGCATTTCCTAAGTCTCCTCTCCCCCAATAATAAGACTTTGTAGCAAGTCCTTGGGCACCAGTCCAGAGACTTTGCCTAGTCTGAGATGACGTCATCAGTCTGCTGCAGGCAGGAGGAAGCATTTCCTAAGTCTCCTCTCCCCCAATAATACGACTTTGTAGCAAGTCCTTGGGCACCAGTCCAAAGACTTTGCCTAGGTTGAGATGGCATCATCAGTCTGCTGCAGGCAGGAGGAAGCATTTACCAAGTCTCCTCTCCCCTCAGTGATCAGACTTTGTAACTTTGTAGCAAGTCCTTGGACACCAATCCAGATACTTTGCCTAGTCTAAGATGATGTCATCAGTCTGCTGCAGGCAGGAGGAAGCATTTCCTAAGTCTCCTCTCCCCCAGTGATCAGACATTGTAACTTTGTAGCAAGTTGAGCGGCTGCAGCAGGTGCTGATCTGTGTCAGGCACTTGTGAACACAGCCAAGGACTGTTATTTATTATGTATGGACTTAATATGCAAACCGTTTAAGCTTTAGATACACTTTAATAAATATTTTTTTTGTTTTTGTTTTTCTTTAATTGAGGTGTGATTGTGGATTGTACATAAACCTCAGTGCACCCGACGCCCTTCACCCAAGCAGCAGGTGGCATTTGTTTGGCCTCCTGTCATTAATCGGGGTCAGCCCCATTAACCGCTGCTCTGCAAATTAGAAAGTGATAAATATTTGTTCAGAGGGAGTCCTGGGATACGAGGGCCTGGGGACTCTTTCAGCTCCAGGAGAAGTTGTTTCTGCAAATGGTGGGGTGTAATGTCCCATTTACACGCGTGTGGCGCATCAACTCGCCCCATTTTATCATATTTACATGAAATGCTCAAAATGTAACATGCAGCACAATACATTTTGGCCGAAATTTATGCAGAAGTTTTTCTTTTTTTAATTTTATTTTTTATTGGATGTGGGTTTTTTTAACAGAAAGTAGAATTTTTTTTTTGTTTTTCTTCAAATGTTGGTCTTTTTTATTTATATATATAAAAAAAAAAAAAAAAAAACAGTGGTGATCAAATGGCACCAAGATAAAGCTCTATATGTGGGAACAAAACGGTATAAATCTCATTTGGGTACAGCGTTGCATGACCGCGCAATTGTCAGTTAAAGTAGCACAGTGCTGAATAGCAAACAATGCCCTGGTCATGAAGGGGGTAAAATATTCCGGGGGTCAAGTGGTTAATGACTGGCAGGTTCTTCTTAAAGGGTGGGGTCTTAAATGTGAACCAACCCCAGATATCGTGGCTGTGATGCTCCATGCTGCCGGTGTAGAGGTCCGTGCACCACAATACATAGCCCCGGAGTGAGTATCCACTACAATGCTCGCAATGGCATGACCACGTGATTAATGAGAAGCCCTGATCTCTTCTGGGGACACCTTACCGGGACAAGAAACCTCAGGTGAGGTTCTCATTGATCAGCATGGTCACAGTTGCGTTGACCAATGAGAGCTTGCCATTGTGAGCACTATGATGGATGCTTACTCCAGGGCTGTGTATGCAGCGTGCAGAGCACTACACTGGCAGCATGGGGCATCACAACCACTATGTGCATCGAGGTCTGGAGGGGTGGCCAAGATATTTGGAGTTAGATCATCCTTTCTTTTTTTGTGACCCTTCACGACCGTGCTATAGCTGGATCATGGATACAGCGCTCCTCCTCGTGCCGGGAGGACGTCATATGATGTCCTCCCCTGATTGCGCTTGCCGCATGGTTCCTGTGGCATGCATTGGCAGGGATCTGTGATAGCTGTGCCCTTTGGTTATAGCTGATCACAGATCGGGGTAAAGAGCCAATCACAGCGACTCTTTACCATGTGACCAGCTGTGTCCAATCAGTGTAAACAGCATTTGTCGTCATTGACAATACTCTTCTCTGACAGGAAAGGAGAGTCAATAAGCAGCAATCCACACAGGGGACAACTACACTGATAATCAGTGATGCCCCCAACAGTGCCCATCAGTGCTGCCTATTAGTGATGTCTACCAGTGCCATCAGTGCTGCCTATCAGTGATGTGTATCAGTGCCTTATGTCAGTGCCATCAGTGCTGCCTGTCAGTGACGTCTATCAGTGCCATCAGTGCTGCCTGTCAGTGACGTCTATCAGTGCCATCAGCGCTGCCTGTCAGTGCCCATCAGTGCTGTCTAGCAGTGCCATCTATCAGTGCCATCAGTGCTGCCTATCAGTGATGTCTAGCAGTGCTGCCTTTCAGTGCCCATCAGTGCTGCCTATCAGTGCCGTCAGTGCTGCGTATCAGTGATGTCTATCAGTTCTGTCTATCAGTGCCATCAGCGCTGCCTATCACTGCACATCATTGCCGCCTATCAGTGCCCATCAGTACCGCGTATCAGTGCAGCCTCATCATTGCCCATCAGTGCCTCCTCATCATTGCCCATCAGTGCAGCCTATCAGTGCAGCCTATCAGTGCCCATCATTGCCACTTATCAGTTCCGCATATCAGTGCAGCCTATCAGTGCCCATCAGAACAGCCTATCAGTGCCCATCATTGCCACTTATCAGTGCCCATCAGTGCCGCATATTAGTGCAGCCTCATCAGTGCCACCTCATCACTGCCCATCAGTGCAGCCTATCAGTGCCCATCAGTACTGTCTATCAATGCCGCATATCAGTGCAGCCTCATCAGTGCTGCCTCATCACTGCCCATCAGTGCAGCCCATCAACGCACATCAGTGAATGAGAAAAAATTCTTATTTACAACATTTTATAACAGAAACTACGAAAAACTTTTTTCTTTTTTTTTTTTTTATTCATTTTTGGTCTTTTTAGTTTGTTTAGCAAAAACTAAAAACCCCAGAGGTGATTAAATACCACCAAATGAAAGCTCTATCTGTCTCAAAAAAATGATAAAAAAAATGTCACATGGGTACAGCGTTGCATGACCGCGCAATTATCATTCAAAATGCGACAGCGCTGAAAGCTGAAAATTAGCCTGGGCAGGCAGGAAGGGGGTGAAAATGCCCGGTAGGCAAGTGGTAAAAGTAGATGTAAATCCTAACAGAATAATGAAATAATTAAATTACTAACCCCTAAGCAATTGTCTTTAATAAAAATGCTTGTTTTCTCCCCTTGTTAAATCTCCATACTGCTGATCTCCTGCAGCCACTTTATGCCCACCTCACTCTAGTGATGGTGACATGGCATTTCTCAAGGAAGGAGGGGGCTCTGATGGTGACAGCAGAGGTCATGCCTGTGTAGTGTTGTAGTCTGCATGGGAAGGGTGACAACGCATGAGTACAATTAGGAGGCAGGGACAGAGCATTGTCACCCGATAACAGATGGTGGTTCTTCATAACAGGATTTTTTTAGCGAAAGCCACACATTTTAGAGAATGAAAAATCTCTGCATTAAAACAGGATGTTAAATTTACAAACTAACTTCCCACTCCCCATATGTAGCGGTTTACAGGTCTGCAGGTTGTTTTTTGGCAGTGACACGGGTCTGACGGTGACATTATCTGTCAGTGACACATTATTCACATTCTTTGTGTTTTCTGTACTCTGAAATAATATTACTAGAGAGGAAGACAGATGGCCAGTGAACCTTGTATGGCCATGCATTGGGGCCGCCGTGGAAGAGCCAGAGATACAAAACATTAAATAGGAACAAAAAATACGTTAAATGTCACATTCACAAGATGTGATGTCAGATGTATGCAATGCTTTTGTTTTGTTTTTATGATCACAGGGGATCCGGTCATTGGGTTTTAGCTATTTTCTTTTTTTAATAGAATTATGTAATTTTTTAAAACTTTTTACATTTTTTTTGTTTAGTTTTTAATATATATAAATATATTTGTATTTTATGTATTTTTAATATATATATATATATTGTAGACTATTTACACTTTATGCTTTGATGACCATGAGGAATCTACTCATTGGGTTTTTATCTGTTTTGGTTTTTAATTATTTTGATTCATTTTTTTAATTTTTTATTCTTTTTTTTACATTTTAAATTATTTATTTATGTATTTTTATTTTATATTATATTGCAACAAAGTATTTAGGCATAAAAAGTCACATTCACACTTGAGTGTAGCATATTCAGCCAATTTTAAACCCTTTTTTGCTTTTCTTTTTTTGTGCTGGTTTGCACATTCAGAAAATGTAATGTCAGATGTTTGCAATGCTTTTGTTTTACATTTTCATGACCACAATGAATCTACTCATTGGGTTTTATCTGTTTTTATTATTATTTACTTTATTTTTGTATTCTTTTTTTTACATTTAAAATTGATATTTATTTATTCTATTTTATTTTATATTGCAACAAAGTGCTTAGGCAAAATAAGCCACATTCACACTTGAGTGTAGCATATGCAGCCAATTTTAAACCGTTTTTTGTGCTCTTTCGCACATTCAGAAAATGTGATGTCGGATGTATGCATTGCTTTTGTTTTATGTTTTCATGACCTCAGTGAATCAGCTCATTGGGTTTTCTCTTTTTTGGATTTTTTTTTAGAATTTTGTCATTTTTCAAAATTTTACCTGTTTAATTAAAATGTTTTATTTTCTGTATTTTTTTATACATTTTTTTCTAGCTTGTGACAAAATGCTTAGGCACAATAGGCCACATTTACACTTTATGCATTTATCACCACGGGGAATCTTATTGGGTTTTATCCTTTTTTTATTATTATTATTATTATTAAAGGATAAGTTCACCTTTTAACAAAAAATAATAGCTGGTCATACACTAGTAGATTTTTGAACAAACAAATTCAAAATGCTCAATACATCCAATGACTTGAGAAAAGTCATCTAAAAGTACTTCAAATATTCATTTGCTTTTAACATTCGATTTTGGAATAAATGTAATTTCCAGAACGAAAACTTCATTCGCTGTAAAGCCTCGTACACACCGGACGACGATCGTACTTACGATCGTCTCAAATCGTATGTTGGATAATGTAACTTGCATACTGACTGCACTACACGATCGTACGACCGCAGAAGGAACGTTCAGGTGCATCCGGCCGTTCCTGGCTCCGGAGCATGCGTGTTTTGCACAATACAACTTGTTGTACCAACTGCTCTGTACACACGATACAACGGTCGTATGACCGCTTGTTGGTACGACCAAGTTTTCTACTTTGCTCATACAACTCCCTTATACGACCGTCGTATGTTGGCTGTTCTAATCGCGCATATGAACGATCGATTTCGCATACAACGGTCGTTAGTACGACCTGTTGTATACGATCGTCGTCCCGTGTGTACGACGCTTTAGAAAGTTGTTCATCCATCCTGCATGCTCACTTGTACATAACACTTTAGTTGGTCTCTACAATCCTATAGTTATCCTGTAGTGCCTCAACCCTACCCAATTACTGACTGCGGGTTTCTTTTACCAGGCATGGAAGAAGCGGTGGTTTATCCTCAGGAGTGGGCGCATGAGCGGAGATCCCGACGTCCTGGAATATTACAAGAATGACCACTCCAAGAAGCCCATCCGGGTGATTAACTTGAGCTGCTGCGAGCAGGTGGACTCCGGATTGACCTTCAACAAGAAAGAGCTGCAGGACAGCTACGTCTTCGACATAAAGACCAGCGACCGCACCTTCTACCTGGTGGCCGAGACCGAAGAAGAGATGAACAAGTGGGTCCGGAGCATATGTCAGATCTGTGGCTTTAACCAGTCCGACGAAAGCACGGGTTAGTGGCCAACAGTGTTAAAGTGAACCTTTTTCGGGCAAATAGGTCCACTTATAGGGAAATTTTGTTTAGACAACTGAACATCACACCAATCGGCTTTTTGAGCATCCTACTCCAAGCCATGGTCATTAAGATGAGGTTGGCCTCCCCAATGTTTCGGAAGTTAAAATAGGATAAAGGTAGTCAGAGGTAGAAGAAAAGAGGGGAGAAAGGGAGTTGAGAAAGGGAGGAAAATAAAAGGGGATGGGGGGCGGTAGGGGGAAGGAAAGGAAGAAGGGGGAAGTATGAGAGGGGGAGTTCCATCCAGAGAGTGGAGCTATTCATCTGAGAAGTGTAAAAGTTCCCGTTAAACCACCTGGTCTGAAGTTCCTCTGATTTATCCCGAATAACAGCAGTCAGGTCTTCCATCAGTTCAATATTATCAAGCCTTGTGAGCCATTGGGCCACCATAGGGCTTGGTATGCACTCCCTCATGGCGTTAAAAAGGTGTTTGAGAAGAGATTTGTGATAAAGATTCCTCCATAGGGGAGTAAGGTTAAGTAGGACTGCAGTTGTGTCGTTACATAGGGAAATGTCCGTACATTTGTGAGTCGAAAGACTGTTTGCCAAAAGGTTTGAAGGTTGGGGCATCCCCAAAAGGTAAAGAGAATGGTGCCTGGATGTTTCTCAAAGCGTCAGCAGTGTTCACATTGATTGGGGAATAGTTTAGCTAGAATTGACTGGGTTCGGTACCAACATGTGATTATCTTGTAGGACATTTCCTGATACTTACTACAAAGGGAGGACTTCTGTGCAAAGAAAAGTATGCACTCCTTTTGGGGTTCTGTAAAAGTGACTTGTAGGTCTCTTTCCCACTTCGCTAGGAATGGTGAGTCAACAGCGGCGTGGAGGTCCAACAGGATTTTGTAAGATGTAAAGAGGGATCTACAAATCGGGCATTCATCCAAGCAAAGCTCTTCAAATGAGTGGAGCTGCTGGGGGAAGAGTGCAGGTTTGGGTCTTTTACAGACTCTGGTTTTCTTCTAAGATTGCCCTGTATTTGGCTCCATCCATCTTCCCATCAACTCTGACCAGCTTCCCTGTCCCAGCTGAAGAAAAGCGTCCCCACAACATGATGCTGCCACCACCATGTTTCACGGTGGGGATGGTGTGTTCAGGGTGATGTGCAGTGTTAGTTGTCTGCCACACATAGCGTTTTGCTTTTAGACCAGAAAGTTTAATTTTGGTCTCAGATAAAAGAATTCACAGGGGTAGACTGTGGACTGAACTGTGCTCTCCCACAACCTCCTTGATAAAGCAGCTGAATTGCTTTGAAATGCGTTCCTGTTACCAGGGAAGCGTTGCTGTGTACTATAGGTGATTTTCTGGACAGTTCCTGGACCCCGGCAGCTCCTGTCATCTTTTCCCACAGGTTCAGTATCTCCAGCAGCCATCACTTCTCCCCAGGCTGTGGCCAAGTTGGGGAGTCAGACGTTCCTTGCACGAGCTTCACATCAGCTCCAGTACCCTGCTTCCCACCGCGCCCCCTATCTCATTGTGAGTGTGATATTTTATTGGTTTTTCATTATTAAATCTTCCTCACGGTACTGCAATTAGATGTGCGCTCTCTTTTTTTCTTTTGTCTTGTTCTACTCAATTTGGTCTCATCTGACCAGAGCCCCTTCTTCCACATGTTTGCTGTGCCCCCCACATGGCTTCTCGCAAACTGCAAACTGGACTTCTTATGGCTTTCCTTCAACAATGGCTTTCTTCTTGCCACTCTTCCATAAAGGGCAGATTTGTGGAGAGCACGACTAATAGTTGTCCTGTGGACAGATTCTTCCACCTGAGCTGTGGATCTCTGCAGCTCCTCCAGAGTTACCATGGACCTCTTGGCTGCTCCTCTGATGAATGCTCTCCTTGCCCGGCCGCTCAGTTTAGGTGGACGGCCATGTCTTGGTAGGTTTGCAGTTGTGCCATACTCTTTCCATTTTCAGATGATGGATTGAACAGAGCTCCGTAAGATGTTGAAAGCTTGGGATAGTTTTTTAATAACCAAACTCTGCTTTAAACTTCCACACAACTTTATCCCTGACCTGTCTGGTGTGTTCCTTGGCCTTCATGATGCTGTTTGTTCACTAAGGATCTCTAACAAACTTCTGAGGGCTTCACAGAACAGCTGTATTTATACTGAGATTAAATTACACACAGGGGGACTCTATTTACTAATTAGGTGACTTCTGAAAACAATTGGTTCCCACTAGATTTTAGTTAGGGGTATCGGAGTAAAGGGGGCTGAATACAAAATTTCTAAAAAAAAAAAAAAATGAAAACCAAACTTCTATTTACTAATTAGATGATTTCTGAAGGCAATTGGGTTCCACGAGACCATTTATCATTTTCTTACCACTTCACAATTATGTGACACTTTGTGTTGGTCTATCACATAAAATCCCAATAAAATACATTTAAGTTTTTGTTTGTAACATGACAAAATGTGGAAAATTTCAAGGGGTATGAATACTTTTTTAAAGGCACTGTACAATGAGTACATAGTGAGTACATAGTGTGAGTACATACAATGAGTACATAGTGTGAGTACATACAGTGAGTACATAGTGTGAGAACATACAGTGAGAACATACAGTGAGTACATACAGTGAGTACATACAGCGAGTACATACTGTGAGTACATAAAGTGAGTACATACAGTGAGTACAAAGTGTGAGTACATACAGTGTGTACATAGTGTGAGTACATACAGTGAGTACATACTGTGAGTACATGCAGTGAGTACATAGTGTGAGTACATACAGTGAGTACATAGTGCGAGTACATACAGTGAGTACAAAGTGTGAGTACATACAGTGTGTACATAGTGTGAGTACATACAGTGAGTACATAGTGTGAGTACATACAGTGAGTACATACAGTGAGTACATACAGTGAGTACATAGTGTGAGTACATAGTGTGAGTACATACAGTGAGTACATACAGTGAGTACATAGTGTGAGTACATAGTGTGAGTACATACAGTGAGTACATACAGTGAGTACAAAGTGTGAGTACATACAGTGTGTACATAGTGTGAGTACATACAGTGAGTACATAGTGTGAGTACATAGTGTGAGTACATACAGTGAGTACATACAGTGAGTACATGCAGTGAGTACATACTGTGAGTACATACAGTGAGTACATACTGTGAGTACATACAGTGAGCACATACAGTGAGTACATACAGTGAGTACATACAGTGAGTACATACAGTGAGTACATACAGTGAGTACAAAGTGTGAGTACATACAGTGTGTACATAGTGTGAGTACATACAGTGAGTACATACAGTGAGTACATACAGTGAGTACATACAGTGAGTACATAGTGTGAGTACATACAGTGAGTACATACAGTGAGTACATAGTGTGAGTACATATAGTGAGTACATACAGTGAGTACATACAGTGAGTACATAGTGTGAGTACATACAGTGAGTACATACAGTGAGTACATACAGTGAGTACATAGTGTGAGTACATATAGTGAGTACATACAGTGAGTACATACAGTGAGTACATACAGTGAGTACATAGTATATACTGTACTCACTGCATTTATTTGACACATCAGAGAGATGTAGCATTACAAGCAAATAGTTCCTCTGTCCATCAGATTATGCGCTGTCCATGTAGCGGTTATTTAATGACAGGCTTTCTCTGATAAGTGCGGTTATATGTGCATTATGGCAAACTCCACTGGCCTGAATTTATTCCCGTCTGGAGATGAGCAAGCTTTTCACAGCTTGTTAGAATTAGTATACAGGTCAGTAATTCCCATTAGCTGGGAGGACAGATCTGGCATTCCGTATGTTTCTGCACGTAGCCCCATGATTGTCTCCACCAGATCTTCCGAGGGATGAAGTAGAAGTTGGCAGACTGTCCTAGCCCTATTGAGGGGATGTTCTTTTGGTTTTATCCACTTTGTTTTTCTGTTTACGAGCATGGAGAATGTTTCTATACATTACATCAGGGGTCAGCAACCTTTTCCACATGAAAGTATCATGTTCAGAAGGATTAGGCAACCGGTGTGCTGGTGAACAATAGCGCATTGTAGTCTTGATTGTTTTCGGTTCTTGCACGCATATTTATACTGCTGGTTGCAGTACAACACAATAGTTAAAGTGGTTGTAAACCCTTCCATATACCCAGTGAAGTGACTGGCCTCAGGTGATACACACTGATTATACAAATCCTCTTACATAAGTTGTACACGTTTATCTGCTGCCCTTTCTTCTCTACATCTGTTCAAATTGCCGAATTTTAAACTTTGTCTGAGAGTTCAGAAAACAGGGGGCGGAGAGCTGAAGTTACATTCTGCAGAGCTCAGTGAGGAGAGGTCTGATAGCTTATTAGAGGAAGGGACACACCCCATTTACACAGCACACAGGAACATAGCTGTCAATCAGCTGGAGATCCCTCTCTTGTCACCATTTTTCTCTTGGTGTCAGGAAAACTTGTCAGAAGTGATTTATGCTGATAGCAGAGGAA
Source organism: Glandirana rugosa (assembly GCA_018402905.1). Lineage (NCBI taxonomy): Eukaryota > Metazoa > Chordata > Amphibia > Anura > Ranidae > Glandirana > Glandirana rugosa. The sequence continues at coordinate 1,154,653 of BLSH010433815.1, read as the reverse complement.
CGCAGCAGCAGAAAAAAGTGACACTTAGTGCTCTGAATTGAGACCAATACACACAGAGGCATATGGTTTATTCACAGTGGCTAGAACCTTCAGGGCCCCGGTGCAAGAAACTTTGAAGGCCCCCCCCCCCGAACCCCAGCCGAGGCCCTTCCTTCCGAGTCCGGTGGTGAAACTCCAGGGCCCGTTCGTAATTACAACCTTTGTGAGCCCTGTAGCTCCGCCACTGGTATCCGTAGTTTTTTGTTTTTTTTTACAATATTTTTTATTATTATTTTTTTTTAATTTAGGAGCCGCGTTGGGGGGCTTTGGTGGGATATCAGAGGTCTAAAGAGACCTATGATGTTCCACCTGTAAGGACACAGCCCCCTACCTCTTTCTCTGCAGCCTCAGGTACATAGAATGAATGGACAGGAATAGCTCTGTACAGAACTTCCTGTCCATTCATAAACTGAAGCATAGTAAACACAATTTACTATATGCCACAGTTATGAATGGACAGAGTCAGTGATCGGTACAGATCACTGACTCTCAATTCAGAAAAAGAAGGGGCCAGTAAATGACACATTTACTGACCCATTTCCCACTCTCCTTCCTGACAGATCCCCTGCAGAAGCCAGCAGGAGAGGGGATGGGGGAACCTGGCAGAGCCGACAAGGGGTTCTGGGAAAGGGCACACAGGGGCTGGAGAGCACACCTTGCTGGTACTGCTGTACTCACCCCATATCCAGTGGCCCCGCTCTGGTACTGCTAGACTCCTGGCTGTCCTCCAACCTCCCCATGCTGGTACTGCTGTACCACCCCCCCCCCCCCTGGGTGTCCAATGACCCCTGCTGGTACACCCCCCCAAGTCCCCATGTGGCTATATGTGTTCTGCCTCCTCCTCCATCCTGCCACCCTAGAGTGGCTGACACCAGTCCTGCCAGCCAGGATGGTTTGTAGATGGCGTTCCTATTCTTAGGGAAAGTGGTGTCCTGGGCTCCAGGGAAGATGGTGTCCCTTGGTAAGATGGAGTCCCTGTTTCCAGGGGAGATGGGGTTCCTGTCCCTAGGAAAGATGGGGTCCCTTTCCCCAGGAGAGATGGGGTCCTTTTCCCCAGGGCAGATGGGGATCCCTGTCCCCAGGTGAGAAGAGGGACCTGATCCCAGGAGAAAAGGGAGCCCTGTCACCGGGGGAGGTGGTGTCCCTGTCTCCAGGAGAGCAGGGGGCCCTGTCCCCAGGGGAGATGGGGATCCCTGTCCCCAGGTGAGAAGAGGGACCTGATCCCAGGAGAAAAGGGAGCCCTGTCCCCAGGGGAGGTGGTGTCCCTGTCTCCAGGAGAGCAGGGGGCCCTGATGCTCCTGCTCAGGGATGGCGGGTCGGCGAGCCCAGATTGCGAGTCTCGACCTGCCATCCCCGAGCAACAGCGTGAATAAGGCACTAGAAGAAGCAGAGCCGATGTTTCCTGTATAGTGCCGGCTTCTGTCTCAGGTGGAGTGATACCAAATGTACTCCGCCTGTGACAGGAGAGATACAGGAAGCATGTGCTCTGCTCTCTACTGCAGCCGCATGCTTCCTCCTGTCACACTGATGCTCGGGGATGGCAGGTCGGGAACTCGCGATCTGGGACAGCAGCACCATCTGGCAGTACCCCCAGTAGTACCATCCGGCAGTACCCCCAGCAGTACCATCCGGCAGTACCCCCAGCAGTACCATCCGGCAGTACCAACCAGCAGTACCACCCCGCAGTACCAGCCAGCAGTACACCCAGCAGTACCATCCGGCAGTAGGCCCAGCAGTACCCCCAGGAGTACCAGCCACCAGTACCCCCAGCAGTATCATCCGGCAGTACCCCCCTCAGTGCCATCCAGCAGTACCATTCCGCACTACCCGCCAGTAGTACCCCCAGCAGTACCAGCCAGCAGTACCATCCGGCAGTATCATTCAGCAGTACCCCGAGCAGTACCATCCAGCAATACCCCCAACAGTACCATCCGGCAGTACCTCCAGCAGTACCAGCCAACAGTACCCCCAGCTGTACCATCCAGCAGTACCAGCCGGCAGTACCCCAAGCAGTACCAGCCAGCAGTACTATCCGACAGTACTCCCAGCAGTACCAGCCAGCAGTACCATCTAGCAGTACCAGCCAGCAGTACTGTTCATCAATACCCCGAGCAGTACTATCCAGCAGTACCCCCAACAGTACAACCCGGCAATATCCCCAGCACTATCAGCCAACAGTACTCCCAGCAGTACCCCCCAGCAGTACCATTCAGCAATACCACCCAGCAGTACCAGCCAGCAGTACCATCCGGCAGCACCAGCCAGCAGTGCCATCCGGCAGCACCAGCCAGCAGTACCATCCGGCAGTATCCCCAGCAGTACCATCCAACAGTATCCCCAGCAGTACCATCCGGCAATACCCCCAGCAGTACCCTCAGCAGCACCAGCCAGCAGTACCTCCAGCAGTACCAGCCAGCAGTAATATCCGGCACTACCCCCCAGTACCAGCCGGCAGTACCATCCAGCAGTACCCCCAGCAGAACGATCCAGCAGTACTCCCAACAGTCCCATCCGGCAGTACCCCCAGCAGTATCAGCCAACTGTACCCCCAGCAGTACCAGCCAGCAGTATCCTTAGCAGTACTATCCAGCAGTACCATCCAGCAGTACCAACCAGCAGTACCAACCAGCAGTACCATCCGGCAATACCCCCAGCAGTAACATCCGGCAGTACCAGCCAGCAGTACCATCCAGCAGTACCCTTAGCAGTGCCAGTAGTACCATCCTGCTGTACCATCTGGCAGTTACCCCAGCGGTACCAGCCAGCAATACCATCCAGCAGTACCAGCCAGCAGCACCATCCAGCAGTACCCCCAGCAGTACGATCCAACAGTACCCCCAACAGTCCCATCCGGCAGTACCCCCAGCAGTATCCGCCAACTGTACCCCCAGCAGTACCAGCCAGCAGTATTCTTAGCAGTACTATCCAGCAGTACCAACCAGCAATACCCCCAGCAGTACCATCCGGCAGTACCAGCCAGCAGTAACATCCGGCAGTACCAGCCTGCAGTAACATCCAGCAGCACCATCTAGCAGTACCATCCTGCTGTACCATCTGGCAGTTCCCCCAGCGGTACCAGCCAGCAATACCATCCAGCAGTACCAGCACCATCCAGCAGCACCATCCAGCAGTACCATCCAGCAGTACCACCCGGTAGTACCATCTGGCAATACCCCCAGCAGTACCAGCCAGCAGCACCATCCAGCAGTACCCCTAGCAGTACCATCCAGCGGGTATATATCTTTGTGTGTGTATATATATATATATATATATATATATATATATATATATATATACACACACACACACACACACACTTTTTTATTTTTGAGTTGGGGGGATCTTGGGTGAGTTCCCACACATTTTTCCTAGGACTTGACACCTGGTGCTGAGGATCTTGAAGGGGTACCCCTGCAAAAATGAAAAAAAAAAAATTGCGTTGGGTTCCCCCCCAAGAGATACCAGACCCTTCAGTCTGGTTTGGATTTTAAGGGGAACCCTCACGGCAAAAAAAAAGGCGTGTCTCCCCCAAAATCCATACCAGACCCTTATCCGAGCATGCAGCCCTGCAGGTCAGGAAAGGGGGGGGAGAGAACGAGCGCCCCCCCCCCCCCTTTGGAACATACCAGGCCACATGCCCCCAACATGAGGGGGTGGGTACTTTAGGGCAAGGGGGGCCTTCGCCCCCCACCCCAAAGCACCTTGTCTTCATGTTGATGAGGACAATGGCCACTTCCCGACAGCCAAGAAAATGGCAAAAAGAAACACATTGCACAGGTTGTTTAAGTATTTTATTAAGGCAGTGCCGGCATGTTCTCCCTGCTCCGGCGTCTTCTTTCTTCTGCTCTTTTGTGGGGTCTTATTTCTTCTGAGGGGTCTTTTTTCTTCTGCTCTTTTGGCGGTTCTTCTCCCTCTCTGCGTGGTCTCCTGCTCTTTTGCAGGGTCTTCGCCGCTGTCTTTACCCTCTGTTCTTCTTCCGATGTTGACTCGATGCGATCTCCGGCACTAATGCTGGCTCCGCGCTGTGCATTGACTTGTATTGGCATGGGGCGGGGCCAGCATTAGTGCCGGAGATTGCGTCGAGTCAACATCAGAAGAAGAACAGAGGGAGAACAGGAGAAGGGAGAAGAACTGGCAAAAGAGCAGAAGAAAGAAGACGCCCCCTATAGCTACATCCCTGTTGTTCATATTTCATATCTGAGGTTTACAGCCACTTTAATGACGGTTAGCAGACGCACATTTCTAAAAAGGTGTGTTTGTTGCACATAGGGGAGCCCGTTCAAATAAATGGGCTCCCCAATGCATGACACATGGAAACGTACGTTCAAAAACTCACACATTCATGCTATGCAAAGTGTGAATGGGATCCTACACCTCAGAGCAGATCCAATAACAGCACCTTTAACCACTTGCCGACCGCCGATCGGAGATTGACGGCGGCAAAGTGGCTCTATAACGCAAAACGCCGTCATACGACGGCGGCTGCGATACAGAGATACTGTGAGCGCGCGCTCACTGTGTTCGGGGAGGGCCAGGGAGCGGGTGCGGCGGCTTCGATTGCCGCCGGCCACCCGCGATGCCCCCCCCCGGAGCGAATGAGCGGAGGTCCGTGTAAGTAAACACGGACCTCCGCTCTGTGTGAGGGGGAAGGGATGTGATCACAGCCTTCTCGTACATGAAGGCTGTGATAACTTCCTTTCCCCAGCTAGGCAAGTCCCCCTACAGTTAGAACACGCCCAGGGAACACAGTTAACCCTTAGAGCGCCCCCTGCAGGTTAACCCCTTCACTGCCAATGACATTTACACAGTAATCAGTGCATTTTTATAGCACTGATCGCTGTATAAATGCCAATGGTCCCAAAAAAGTGTCAAAATGGTCCGACATGTCCGCTGAAATATCGCAGTACCGCTAAAAATCGCAGATCGCCGCCATTTTTAGTAAAAAATTAAAAAAAAATAAAAACCCCAAAAATGAATTCTCATCATCCGTAAACGCGGCCACTTTTGCGCAAACCAATCAATAAACGCCGATTGCGATTTTTTTTATCGCAAATATGATGAAGAATATAAATCGGCCAAAAACGGTGAAAAAAAATGTTTTTTTATATTTTTTTTTTGGATTTGTATTCTAGCAAAAAGTAAGAAATTTGGGTTTTTTTGCAAAATTGTTGCTCTTCTTTTGTTTATAGCGGTGATCAGAAATGACGCAGAGGTGATCAAATACCACCAAAAGAATGCTCTATTTGTGGGAAAAAAAGGACGCCAATTTCGTTTGGGTACAACACCGCACGACCGCGCAATTGTCAGTTAAAGCGACGCAGCGCCGAATCACAAAAAGGGCTCCGGTCCTAAAGCTGGAAATCCTTCCGGTCCTTAAGTGGTTAAAGCACAGATCACCCCAATTCCTGCACCTTCAGCCCTCAGATCACCCCAATTCCTGCACCTTCAGCCCTCAGATCACCCCAATTTCTGCACCTTCACACCACAGATCACCCCAATTCCTGCACCTTCACACCTCAGATCACCCCAATTCCTGCACCTTCACTCCTCAGATCACCCCAACTCCTGCACCTTCACATCTCAGATCACCCCAATTCCTGCACCTTCACCCCTCAGATCACCCCAATTCCTGCACCTTCACACCTCAGATCACCCCAATTCCTGCACCGTCACTCCTCAGATCTCCCCAATTCCTGCACCTTCACACCTCAGATCTCCCCAATTCCTGCACATTCACAGCTCAGATCTCACCGATTTCTGCACCTTCACACCTCAGATCACCCCAATTCCTGTACCTTCACTCCTCAGATCACCCCAATTCCTGCACCTTCACACCTCAGATCACCCCAATTCCTGCACCTTCACTCCTCAGATCACCCCAATTCCTGCACATTCACACCTCAGATCACCCCAATTTCTGCACTTTTACACCACAGATCACCCAAATTCCTGTACCTTCAAAACAAAGTTCACCCCAATTCCTGCACCTTTACACCTCAGATCACCCCAATTCCTGCACCTTCACAACTCAGATCACCCCAATTCCTGCACCTTCACACCTCAGGTCACCCCAATTCCTGCACCTTCACACCTCAGATCTCCCCGATTCCTGCACCTTCGCACCTCAGATCACCACAATTCATGCACATTCACTCCTCAGATCACCCCAATTCCTGGACCTTCACACCTCAGATCTCCCCAATTCCTGCCCCTTCACACCACAGATCAACCCAATTCCTGCACCTTCGCACCTCAGATCACCCCAATTCATGCACCTTCACATCTCAGATCTCCCCAATTCCTGCACCTTCACACCTCAGATCACCCCAATTCCTGCACCTTCACCCCTCAGATCACCCCAATTCCTGCACCTTCACACCTCAGATCACCCCAATTCCTGCACCTTCACCCCTCAGGTCACCCCAATTCCTGCACCTTCACACCTCAGATCACCCCAATTCCTGCACCGTCACTCCTCAGATCTCCCCAATTCCTGCACCTTCACACCTCAGATCACCCCAATTCCTGCACCTTCACTCCTCAGATCACCCCAATTTCTGCACTTTTACACCACAGATCACCCAAATTTCTGTACCTTCAAAGCAAAGTTCACCCCAATTCCTGCACCTTCACACCTCAGTTCACCCCAATTCCTGCACCTTCACACCTCAGTTCACCCCAATTCCTGCACCTTCACACCTCAGATTTCCCCAATTCCTGCATCTTCACCCCTCAGATCTCCCCAATTCCTGCACTTTCACCCCTCAGGTCACCCCAATTCCTGCACCTTCACACCACTGATCACCCCAATTCCTGCACCTTCACACCTCAGATCACCCCAATTCCTGCATCTTCACCCCTCAGATCTCCCCAATTCCTGCACCTTTACACCTCAGATCACCCCAATTCCTGCACATTCACAGCTCAGATCACCCCAATTCCTGCACCTTCACACCTCAGATCACCCCAATTCCTGCACCTTCACCCCTCTGCTCATCCCAATTCCTGCACCTTCACACCTCAGATCACCCCAATTCCTGCACCTTCACACCTCAGATCACCCCAATCCACACTTCCACGTCCTTAACCCCACTAGACT
>BLSH010433815.1:1116084-1131938 GCA_018402905.1 Glandirana rugosa | reverse complement strand
ACCATCAGGGAGACACAGACACATAGAGGGACCACCACCCCCCCTGGGGACACAGAGAGGGACCACCATCCCCCCTGGGGACACAGAGGGACTACCATCCCCCTGGAGACACAGAGAGGGACCACCCCCCTGAGGACACAGAGAGGGACTACCATCCCCCCCTTGGGACACAGAGAGGAAATACCATCCCCCTTGGGACACAGAGAGGGAAAACCACCCCCCTGGGGACACAAAGAAGGAAAACTACCCCCCTGGGGACACAGAGAAGGGCCCCCGTGTCTCTGTCCTGTTACCGCACCTGTGTTACCACACCAGGTGACACCAACCCTAGTGACACCACTGCAAATCACCGATACAGAGAAGCATTGACTAGCTGTATCTGTGGTGTCAAAGTGACAAAAACTGCATCTAGTGACAAGTGAGCCAAGCTGCATCTGGTGGCAGGCATCGGTGGCAAGTGACAAGCTGCATCTGGTGGCAGGCAACGGTGGCAAGTGAGAAGCTGCATCTGGTGGCAGGCAACGGTGGCAAGTGACACGCTGCATCTGGTGGCAGGTGACGGTGGCAAGTGACACACTCGGGGCTCCCACTGATTCTGCATTATGGGGAGTTTAACTTTAATTATACATTACAAAGTAATAATAGAAATAATGCGCTTCAATCATCCTGACACCATAACAACCATGGTGCCGGGATGATTGAAGCACAAACACCAGGTGTTTGGACTATCTTTATCTGCTGATTGTTAAACTTTCTGGAATACACATAGTATATTGTGGTGTAGGATCTGGGCTGGCTGTCCCTCCATCCCTCTTTCTTTCCTTCTTTGTCTCTCCTTCCCTCCCTATCTTTCTTTCTTTCTTTCTTCCTTCCTTCATCCCTCATTCATCTCAGACTCCAAACACACCCCCTTTGAGCCACATCCTCCCATTATTTTGTTTAAGCCACACCCATTTTTCACAGCACCGCAAAATCATCTGTTCGGCTGTGACACACCTCCAAATGCATGCCACACCCCCTAATTATAATATGACCCCGCCTACAGGCAAAAATGTGTCCCTATACATTTTTTGACAATGTTGGCAACTATGCCTTTCGCTTAGCAGTCAGTTTAAGAAAAGTCATGCAGTTTCTTCCAATAAAGAAAGAAAAGAATCTATAATAACATTTAAAAAATCTTTGCAATGTATATGATTCATCTGGAGGGCATTGTCTCCCAGGGAAACTTAAATGGCTGCCAAGCATGGTGGATAGGAATACAACCCAGTGTTGGCCCCACAGACAAAGGAAAGATAACACAGGTAGCACTACATTGTTCATTTTAGTAGGAGTTCCCCTCTACATCCATCTTGCTTCAGAATGCTGAGTGACAACAATGGCAAAACAAGTTATTTACCAGAGAACAAAGTTCCCCCTCGTCTTCTATTATTTCCTGTTCCAGTGTCTTGTCAACAAGTTGACAGGATTTAGTCCATTTCCTGGGAAGCGTTCTAAAAATATCAGGCACACTGCTGGAAATGTTTTTGGAAAGGCATGGATAGGAAGTAGTCCCCAACGCACTGACACGGCAACCTGCAGAGCCATCCAGAGAATATACACTACTGTCATATATAGTGAACAGCCGCTCACTGGAGGAAAGGGGGTAGTTTTGTGCCAAGGTGACGGTTGTGGGGGGCACAGGTGCAGAGGTCAGAGCTGAGGAGGGGCAGAGTTGAGATGTAGTGGAGAAATGCAGAGGTAAGGCGCTGTGGAATAGAGCTTCAGAGCTTAGCTGTGGTAGTGGGGAGGGGATGATGAGAGGTTGCAGAGACAAGCTGCAAAAGAAGGGTGTACAGGTGAGCTGTGGACATGGCTCAATTGTGGACAGGGGGCGCAGAGGTGAGATGTGGACAGGGGGCGCAGAGGTGAGATGTGGACAGGGGGTGCAGAGGTGAGATGTGGACAGGGGGCGCAGAGGTGAGATGTGGACAGGGGGCGCAGAGGTGAGATGTGGACAGGGGGTGCAGAGGTGAGGTTTGGTTGGGCTTGCAGAGACAGGAGGTGCAGAGGTGAGCTTTGGATGGTGGGGTGTAGAGGTGAGCTGTATATGAGGGTTGAGTGAATGATGAGCATTGCTTTTTAAAGGACACTCCTAATCCCTGCACCCCTGAGCCCTGCACCTTGTGCGTAGCTCACTCCTGAACCCTGCACCCTGCACAGAATGCACCATGTACCATGTGCAAAATTCACTCCTGAGTCCCAACCTCAACCTGCGAGCCAGGCCTTCTCGTCAAAACATCAGTTCCTGTCCTCACAAATGCGCTTTTGGAAGAATGGTCAAACATTCACATAGACACACTCCTAAACCTTGTGGACAGCCTTCCCAGAAGAGTTGAAGCTGTTATAGCTGCAAAGGGTGGGCCAACTCAATATTGAACCCTACGGACTAAGACTGGGATGCCGTTAAAGTTTACATGCGTGTAAAGGCAGGTGTCCCAATACTTTTGGCAGTATAGTGTATATGTAGACACACACACACACACACACGTTTTTTAGCTTTAGGGTGCACACCCTAATGCAATTGGATGCACACACCTATGCCATGCACAATGCACTCCACAACCCTGCATGCAATGCACTACTGTATCCTGCACTCTGTATGTAACACACTCCTGAACCCTGCGCTCTGTTTCTACTGTTAAGCAATTTGGCCACAACCACCATTTGACGTGGTGCACACAATGTGCCCCATTGCTAATCTCCACCACAGGCTCGTTACTTGTTCTCTGACAAAAAGTCCTTAGTTTATTTAGCTGTTTGTGTGGAGTTCAGTTTTAAGAGGTGTTGCCTCCTCTCTTTTTCTGCCTTCCTCTGAGCAGTAGGTGGCATTCTCTGTTGGAGGGTAACCTGCCAACAATTGGAGGTTTGGTGCTGCCAAGTGTAAGTCTACTTTTTGTGAACGTTAAAGTAGACCTTTATGTTAAGTCTGGATGTCCTCCAGCCAGGAAATGAGATGGGCTCTATCTGACTCGCTGCAGCTTCTAATGAGAAGCTCACAGTGTGCAGTGAAATTAGAGCAATGCATTATAGTCCAGGAGAGGAGAAAGATGGAAGGAAGGAGCTAAGCTTTCTGTCATTGCCTTGCCTAGTCATGGTTTAATAATGTCAGTCTATGGGACATTCTTTCCTCTTAAAAATACAGAGCCAGCCAGGCAGGGAGTTTTATGAAGAATCCACTTAGAAAGTAAAATGTTTTTAGGATTATTTTTCTGTGACAAAGAAAATCAGACAATGGAGACGTGCGTATGTCACATTTCTAAATCACGAACATCCCAGCTTTATTTGGATTAATTGAAATCACACTGTGTCTAACCATCCTGAACGTTAATATTTTAATGAAAAACTAAATAGATAAATATGGAGCATCCAGAAACAGCATCTGGTTCCTCTTATATCTTGTTGGTTACAGAAGGACATTGGGGAATTCTGTTTTCTGACTTGTATGGAGAAATAAAAACTATGCAAACTTAAAAAAAAATCACATTTTTATGGTTTTGCAGCTTAAAGCTGAACTTCGTACACAGTAAAGCTGAACTTTACATATACAGTAAAGCTGAACTCCATACACACAGTAAAGCTGAACTTCATATACACAGTAAAGCTGAACTTTACATATACAGTAAAGCTGAACTTCATACACACTTCTTCTTCAAATGTTCTCATCACTGCAGTGGAAGGAACGAAATTGAACAGCATTCTACTAGTGTTTGGCCAGCTTAAAGTTAAAGAAAAGTCTAATAGCAGGAATACACGGTTAGGAAATCGGCCGATCGCTTGACTGCCAACCAACGAAACAGCGGTCAGTGGTCAAAAATGTTCCAGGAATACACGGGTAGAAAATCGGCCGATTGCTCGACCGCCGAGAGGTCGGTGGTTGAAAATGTTCCGCTGTTGCTTGCTATGTTCAAGAGATTTTTTACTGCCGACCTTCACACCAACGCATAGAATATCATTCGTTACCAATCAACACAAATTTTCTATTTTTTTCAGTCGGTCTTTTTCGTTCACGATATCGATATCGGGTATTACTTGCTGGGCATCAACGGTTAGAATATAGGCCGATCATTCGCAGAACGGAAATTTTCGGCCGTTATTCTTTAACATGTATTCCTACCATTGGTCTAACTATTCTTAAAATGGTTCACTCCCCCTTCTCCTAACCTTATTCTGCATTGGTCTGGTCATGTGATCCTGCAGCTCCGGCTCTCCTGTACCGGTGAGCAGCTGCTGTAGGGGAGAGCAGGGAGCACCGACAACGGCTAGGCTATGGTAACCTATGGTTGACATCACCGCTTCCAAACTCCCAGCCGTGGTTGAGCGCTCCCTGAGCCGGAGCTGCAGGATCATGTGACTAGACACTGATTGTTTTTATTATTGCTGCCTTTGTCCCATTGGGGAGATTTCCCTTCACTTCCTGTCCCATAGCCATAACAGTAAGAGGAAATCCCTCCAAAATGAGGGAATCCTTGCTTGTCACCACTGGAAGATTCCCAGTCCCCATTGGCAGATTTCCCATTTATTCCTGGTTATGGCGACAACCCAAAACTGGGATTTTCCTTCAGTTCCACTTTTGGTGATAACGGTCACTAGCATATATAAGGAGGGTAAATCTCCATAGCGGGCACAAATATTTTATAGAGTCTGTAGCGAACACAAAAGTGGAAGCATTGATTTGCTGTACGGCTGTAATAGCCGTGAACGCCAGCAGTCTCATGTAATGTTTCTCAAGTCTGTGGCTCCTATAGCATGTTTGCAGTCTTTGACCATCACTTGTAACATGCCCGTTGTCTTTGACCATCTCCTATAGCTTGTCTTCAAGCTTCCTGTAGCATTACTTTTATTGCATGTTATGTGCAGCCTTTTGCTGATGTCAGGTGGCGCACTTGCGTCAAGAAGGATGGCCACCAGTGCCCTGATTAGCATGGCAGGCTAACATTGCCTTCTCAGGGTAAAGTTCTTGCATTGGGTGGATAGAAACGTATGCTGGGCTTCAGTCATTCAGCTCCACCAGGATAGACAAGGAGGTTGGGTGTGGAGACAGGAAATTAGAACATAGTCAGGATCAAGCAAAGGGCTGGGGCAGCTGGCAAGGAGAGTAGTCTAAGTCTAGGTAAAGGGTCAAGACAGGCAGCAAGCAAGAGGATGGTCCAAGCTCAGATTGAGGCAGGTGGCAGGCAAGACCGAAGTCAGGACAAACCTGGATCAGAAATGGTCAGGCAATATCGCAGGTAGGTATTATAGCTCTTTGTGACAAGGGATTGCTTAAAAACCTTTCTTGGTTACAGGACACAACCAGCATTATTTCAGGGAACTCTGGAAGGCCTGGCAAGGATTCAGTGGGTACTAATAGAAGACCTGGCAGAGATTCTGAGAGTAACATAACAATCTCCCTCTAATCAATCTGGCCTTTGACCCTTCATTAACAGTTACAGGTACCCTATAGGGAATGGTTCCTTCTCACAATGTCAAGCAGTAGCATCTACCCAGCTACTCCACACCACAGATCAGCAAAAAAGATTCCTGACAGATGTAGGTACCTCCCTCTGGACAATACTATCCACCAGGACAAGCAAAGTCCTGGGCTTCCAGCACATGTCCTCAGCTGAGGCAAGGGCCACGTAAAAAGCACACCGCACACTGACATCCTTTTTCAGGCAGAAGACCAGGGGAGGGAAAGAACAGTCTGGAAAGATGCTCCAAATATTTATCATCTTTCACATCACCGAACAAAGACCTAAATGATTGGTTAGGCTAGACCAGGGGTAGGCAACCTGCGGCACTCCAGCTGTTGTGGAACTACATTTCCCATGAGGCATTGCAAGCCTGGCAGTTACAATTACTCCCTAAGGCATGATGGGACTTTTAGTTCTGCAACAGCTGGAGGGCCGCAGGTTGCCTACCCCTGGGCTAGACAAATATTCATAACTGAGAACTAACAAGAGTGGGGTTCCCATTGGGACTGTATCGGCGCCAGCACACAAAAAAATTAATCAGTATGCATTAAAACATCAATTTTATTATTGACATTTTAAAAAGTATTAAATACATATAAAAAAATGGGAGAAAATAGTTTGGGTACAATTTCATTAGTTGGTTGACATACAGGTTGGTGGTTTACAGTGTGTCATAATTCTCCCAACATGTTTCGCCATCAATATGGCTTCCTCAGGGGATTTCAGCAACCACTATTTTGAACTTCATAAAGGGAAAAAAGAATAATATTCACATTTGATCGCTTGAATAATTAATCCACATGTCAGGGTCCCCTCATTTCATACTCACTCCAGCAAGGGCCACCCCACGAGCACCAACTAACGCACTCCCCGAGATGGGACACAGCACCATGCAGCCACAGAAGACGCACAAAGTCCAAGCTGTGATGGAATGGTAAATATCTATATATATTGGTATACCACCATACTTACCATTTCATCACAGCTCTCTCTCTCTCCCCCTCCGTCTCTCTCCCCCTCCCTCTCTCTCTCTCTCTCCCTCTTTCTCCCTCTCTCTCTTTCTTTCTCTCCCCCTCTCTCTCTCTCTCTCCCCGTCCCTCTCTTCCTCTCTCCCCCTCCCTCTCTCTCCCCCTCCGTCTCTCTTTCTCTCTCTCTCTCTGCAAAGTGGCACATAATTGTGAAGTGGAATCTGGCCTTTGTGGAAGAGTGGCAAGAAGAAAGCCATTGTTGAAAGAAAGCCATAAAAAGTTAAATTTGGAAGAAGCCATGTGGGGGACACAGCAAACATGTGGAAGAAGGTGCTCTGGTCAGATGAGACCAAAATTGAAATTTTTGGTTTAAAAGCAAGACTCTACGTGTGACGTAAAACTAACACTGCACATCACCCTGAACACACCATCCCCACCGTGAAACATGGTGGTGGCAGCATCATGTTGTGGGGATGCTTTTCTTCAGCAGGGACAGGGAAGCTGGTCAGAGTTGATGGGTAGATGGATGGAGACAAATACAGGGCAATCTTAGAAGAAAACCTGTTAGAGTCTGCAAAAAACTTGAGACCAGGGCAGAGGTTCACCTTCCAGCAGGACAACGACCCTAAACATCCAGCCAGTGCTACAATGGAATGGTTTAGATCAAAGCATATTCATGTGTTAGAATGGCCCAGTCACAGTCCAGACCTAAATCCAATTGGGAATCTGTGGCAAGACTTGAAAATTGCTGTTCACAGACCCTCCCCATCCAATCTGACAGAGCGTGGGGTATTTTGCAAAGAAGAATGAGCAAAAATATCCTCTCAAAAATGTGCAAAGCTGGTAGAGACTTCCCCAAAAAGACTTGCAGCTGTAATTACAGGGAAAGGCGGTTCTACAAATGATTTACTCAGGGGGGCGCTATACAAATGCACCCCACACTTTTCACATATTTATTCGTAGAAAACGTTGAAAACCATTTATCATTTTCCTTCCACTTCACAATTATGAGCCACTTTGTGTTGGTCTATCACATAAAATCCAAATAAAATACATTTACGTTTTTGGTTGTAACATGACAAAATGTGGAACATTTCAAGGGGTGTGAATACTTTTCCAAGGCACTGTAGAGGGTATAAACCTTCCAATTTTCTATACGTCTATAATGTGAGAACACCCTGGAAGAAGCACGGATCTCCCCATCCTGTGGCACGCTGCACTCCTCTTGCCCTTGGAGGAATTGATTTTCTTTGAATCTCACTGAGTCATGTTCTATATGGAGATCATGTGACACCCTGAGGTCGCCGTGAACCTATTTGGCCCCGTTCTGTTAGCTCCGCTCTAAATCCACACCCGTTCCCATGTTCGGTTTGCCCCGGCTTCCCACGTCCTCCAGGGATACAGTTTCCTAGTACGATCGTTTCAAATATCTTTTTTTTTTTTTCACTTGTATAAGTAGCTCTATTCAGGATTCAAGACACCCGGGGAGAGCTGTTTATGTTGAAAAGATAATGCTTTGTTTTTCTTGGACAAAAGCGCTAAAATCATAGGAAATTATGGAAATTCTGTGCAACACCAGCTTAGGAAGGGAAGATCACGATGTATGGGAACCGTGTATTCATTTTTTTTTTTTTTTTGCTAATGTAAAGTGGATGTGAACAATAAGTATATGACTTTTAGTTTGTATTTTTTTTAATTAAAACACTGTTTTTCCCTCCCCCCCCCTCATCTTTTGTTACATCACAGTACTGTTGATCGCCTCTTTACAGCCACTTCATTTCTCCATGTACTCCAGCGATGCCTGCGTGGTATTTCTCTGGGTGGATTTCCTGATGGGGACAACAGTGGACCATGCCAGCGTAATGTGTGCTGTGCTGTAGTCTATGGATTTAGAACTCTATGTGACTGGGTGACAACACAGGAGCACAATTTGAAACGGGTATAGAACACTGTCACCTTATATTAGGAAGTGCCCTGAACAAGGGCCTTCGTGGCAGGATCACCAGGAACTCCTTAATGCTCGGAGTATTCTTAATATACAGTATATATATATATATATATTATTATTATAATACAGGATTTAGTTTATATGTATATGTATGTATGTATATACATATATATATACATACACACACCTCATTGTTCAAAGTATTGGGACGCCTGCCTTTACACACACATGAACTTTAATGGCATCCCAGTCTTAGTCCATAGGGTTCAATATTGAGTTGGCCCACCCTTTGCAGCTATAAAAGCTTCAACTCTTCTGGGAAGGCTGTCCACAAGATTTAGGAGTGTCTATGTGAATGTTTGACCATTCTTCCAGAAGCGCATTTGTGAGGTCAGGCACTGATGTTGGATGAGAAGGCCTGGCTCACAGTCTCCACTCTAATTCATCCCAAAGGTGTTCTATCGGGTTGAAGTCAGGGCTCTGTGCAGGCCAGTCAAGTTCCTCCACCCCAAACTCACTCATCCATGTCTTTATGGACCTTGCTTTGTGCATTGGTGCGCAGTCATGTTGGAACAGGAAGGGGCCATCCCTAAACTGTTCAAAAAAAGTTGGGAGCATGAAATTGCTGAAAATGTCTTGGTATGCTGACACCTTAAGGGTTCCCTTCACTGGAACTAAGGGGCCAAGCCCAACCCCTGAAAAACAACCCCACACCATATATAATGAGAGAGGAAAAGGGGTTTGGTACTTTGAATGAAGCAATGCCCATATGCCCCCATCCCTATCAATATGAGACAAAGAGCAGGAGTGAGACTTTAAATGAAGTTTGTGCTTACGGGAAATATATATATGTATAGAGTATTTATTGGAGCATGTAATTATGACTATTATCTGGATTTATATATATATGTGTGTGTGTGTGTATGTGTGTATATATATATACAGTATCTCACAAAAGTGAGTACACCCCTCACATTTTTGTAAATATTTTATCTTTTCATGTGACAACACTGAAGAAATGACACTTTGCTACAATGTAAAGTAGTGAGTGTACAGCTTGTATAACAGTGTAAATGTGCTGTCCCCTCAACATAACTCAACACACAGCCATTAATGTCTAAACCACTGGCAACAAAAGTGAGTACACCCCTAAGTGAAAGTGTCTAATTGGGGCCCAATTAGACATTTTCCCTCCCCTGTGTCATGTGACTCATTAGTGTTACAATGTCTCAGGTGTGAATGGGGAGCAGGTGTGTTAAATTTGGTGTTATCACTCTCAAACTCTCATACTGGTCACTGGAAGTTCAACATGGCACCTCATGGCAAAGAACTCTCTGAGGGTCTGAAAAAAGAATTGTTGCTCTACATAAATATGGCCTAGGCTATAAGAAGATTGCCAAGACCCTGAAACTGAGCTGCAGCACAGTGGCCAAGACCATACAGCGGTTTAACAGGACAGGTTCCACTCAGAACAGACCTTGCCATGGTCGACCAAAGAAGTTAAGTGCACGTGCTCAGCATCATATCCAGAGGTTGTCTTTGGGAAATAGAGAACCATGTCCTGTGGTCTGATGAGACCAAGATAAACTTATTTGGTTCAGATGGTGTCAAGCGTGTGTTGTGGCAACCAGGTGAGGAGTACAAAGACAAGTGTGTCTTGCCAACAGTCAAGCATGGTGGTGGGAGTGTCATGGTCTGGGGCTGCATGAGTGCTACTGGCACTGGGGAGCTACAGTTCATTGAGGGAACCATGAATGCCACTATGTACTGTGACATACTGAACCAGAGAATGATCCCCTTCCTTCGGAGACTGGGCTGCAGGGCAGTATTCCAACATAACAACCCCAAACACACCTCCAAGAGGACCACTGCCTTGCTAAAGAAGCTGAGGGTAAAAGTGATGGACTGGCCAAGCATGTCTCCAGACCTAAACTCTATTGAGAATCTGTGGGGCATCCTCAAATGGAAAGTGGAGGAGCGCAAGGTCTCTAACATTCACCAGCTCCGTGATGTTGCCATGGAGGAGTGGAAGAGGACTCCAGCGGCAACCTGTGAAGCTCTGGTGAACTCCATGCCCAAGAGGGTTAAGGCAGTGCTGGAAAATAATGGTGGCCACACAAAATATTGACACTTTGGGCCCAATTTGGAAATTTTCACTCACTTTGTGCTCACTTTTGTTGCCAGCGGTTTAGACATTAATGGCTGTGTGTTGAGTTATTTTGAGGGGACAGCAAAGTTACACTGTTATACAAGCTGTACGCTCACTACTTTACATTGTAGCAAAGTGTCATTTCTTCAGTGTTGTCACATGAAAAGATAGAATAAAATATTTACAAAAATGTGAGGGGTGTACTCACTTTTGTGAGATACTGTATATATAGTACATAACAATTGCACAAACGTGCAAGAAATAAAGTATTTATTAATACATATAATTGTATCTATTGTCTGAATTCATATATATACCGTACTGTACTTAACAATTGTACAAGGTAAAAAAATTCCAATAAATAAGCATTCCGATGTAATTCATATATGTACATACAAACATATGTTATAACATGATACCTGTATGGCCAAGGACCTCTGATCCCTATCAAGAGTGAGGAAAGATCTAAATGACACGATTGCAGAAAATTGGGTAAAAATCAATAAACACATAAACCATATGGTACAGTTCCATACGGAGGTATACTGGTAAGTACTAAACACGGCATCTGTAAGCTCTACGCGATTTGCAGCTTAAAACCGCTCTTCAGGTACCGGCACGTGATTCCTATCTGTAACAAAGTGCATACATGTCTCAATAATCTACCATTCCCAAAGGGAAACTGTAGGGATGGGGTGTCAAACCCTCATATATATATATATATATACTTACAAAACCAGCTGTGTTTGTACCATATAGTTTATATGTTTATTGATTTTTACCCAATTTTCTGCAATCATGTCACTTAAATGTTTCCTCGCTCTTGATAGGGATCAGAGGTCCTTGGCCATATAGTTGTCATGTTATAACATAGGTTTGTATGTACATATATGAATTACATTGTAATGATTATTTACCTTGTGCAATTGTTATGTACAATATTGTATATACAGTACATGAATCCAGATAATAGTCATAATTACATGCTCCAATAAATACTCTATACATATATATATTTCCCATAAGCACAAACTTCATTTAAAGTCCCACTCCTGCTCTTTGTCTCAACCCCACACCATAATTCCCCTCCACCAAATGATTTGGACCAGTGCACAAAGCAAGGTCCATAAAGACATGGATGAGCGAGTTTGGGGTGGAGGGACTTGTTCTCTCACCTTTCTATCAGAACCAGAATTCACGCTAACAGTAGCTTTTCTATTGGATCAGATTGCACAGGCCAGCCTTCACTTCCCTTGTGCATCAATCAGCCTTGGCTGCCCATGACCCTGTCACCGGTTTACCGATTTTCCTTCCACGGACCCCTTTTGGTGGGTCCTGACCACTGCAGACCAGGAACATCCCACAAGAGCTGCAGTGTTGGAGTTGCTCTGACCCAGTCATCTAGTCATTACAATTTGGCCATTGTAAAAGTCGTTCAAATCCTTACGCTTGCCACACATCAACTTCACGGACAACATGTTCACTTGCTGCGTAATGTACCCTACCCACTTTCAGGTGCCATTGTCAACATTATTCACTTTACCTGTCAGTGGTCATAATGTTATGGCTAAACGGTGTATAAAAAAATTGAATATCAGTGTTGGGTGAATGACCCCTTTAATTGCGGACTCTTGTGCAATGATATGTGATTTGTAGCCCTCAGACATTCCTCAGTGCTCCTCAGAGATATAAAATATTTCACATCAGTCTGTGCCCTAGAGACCAAGTTCTACCTTTCCATTTCCCGACCAGCACCCTTCCTTCCGGGACATAGCCTGCAGCTGCACACTATATGCCGGTATCATTTTTTAGAGCTGGCGATCGGCTATCCAGGGGTAATGACCGATCCGGCTCGGGAGCCGCTCGGTCGTTACCCCAGGGGGCTGGAGGGGACATCCCCCCCTCCCGCCGCCTTCCGCCGCTCTTCTCCGGGCTCCCGTCCCACCGGGAGACCGGAGCGATGATCCGGCGCCTCCGCTGGCTAGAAGGAGACCTGATCAAAGCTGTAATCGACTCCGATCGGATCTCCTTCAGCAAATTCCGGAAGTGACGTTACAACGTCACTTCCGGTTTACTCGGCGGCTAACGGCACCAAATTTTAAGCAATGACAGTATTCAGAATCGCCGTTTTTGGTGATCTGAATACTGTGAAGTGCAAAGGAGGGACCCCTCAGTCCTCCAAAAAGTGTACCTGTCACCATTTATTACTATCACAAGGGATGTTTACATTCCTTGCGATAGCAATAAAAGTGATCAGATTTTTTTTTTTTAATGGAACAGTGTTAAAAAAATAAATAAATTTAAAAAAAAAAATTAGAGCGCCACCGTCCCTGCGAGCTCGCGCAGCAAAGAAAACGCATACGTAAGTCGCGCCCACACATGAAAACGGTGTTCAAACCACACATGTGAGGTATCGCCGCGATCGCCAGAGTGTGAGCAGTAAGTCTAGTAAAAGACCTCCTCTGCACCTCTAACCTGGTAACCGATAACATTTTTTAAAGCGTCGCCTATGGAACTTTTTAAATAACAGACTTTGTCGCCATTCTGCGAGCGCGCGCAATTTTCAACCGTGTCATGTATGGTATCTATTTACTCAGCGTAACATCCTCTTTCACAATATACAAAAAAAATTGGGCTAACTTTACTGTTGTCTTATTTTTTAACTCAAAAAAGTGAAATTTTTCCAAAAAAATCGTGATTGAAAGACCGCTGCGCAAATACAGTGTGACAAAAAGTATTGCAACAATCGCCATTTTATTCTCTAGGGTGTTTGAAAAAAAATATATAATGTTTGGGGGTTCTAAGTAATTTTCTAGCAAAAAGAACTCTTTTTAGCTAGTAACCAACAAAGGTAAAAAAGGGGCCCGGTTGGTAAGTGGTTAAGAAGTCAAATCTAGTACAAACATGGCGGAGGGATGGTTGTGGAGAAATGCAGGACCTGGTTATTTGGTAGAAAAGAAGGGATGGTGATCATCCGGTCAATATCCTTATCAAATTACGGCTGTATATATTTCATCTAGAGAACGCCTGACCCTTCTGGTTCTGGGTGACGGCCCTGTTAGGATGGAATGTGCTTTCACCTTCGATTCGCATGGTGGTTGACACACAATAGGCTTAGGCATCATCTTGCTGTTTTAGTGTCCGTCTAGTCAGCTTTTAAGGGATGGTCTCTTTAGGCACTGCGGAGCCCCAAGGGGAGAGAATGGTGAATCGTCAATGTGGTGGCTGTCTTGGTGGAGTTGGTGGATTTAACACCCTTTGACATTGAGTGCATGTAGAGGAATATGGTGAATAATTAATGGTCGGCAAGTGTCTTCCTCACTCCATCATGGATTATATTATGACATTGTATGGTTTTTATAGCAACAGATACCAGAGTCTGCAAATTTATTGAAAAAAACCTCCAGGGATTGTGCTGGTTTTGTTTTTTTAAAGCAATGTTAGACCCAAAAAAGTGACAAGCCTTAGATGTGGCGGCTTCATTCATTTTTTTAGGCTTTTCCCCCTCATTTTCATCCAGTTTTTTGGTCTTTATTACCAGTGTAATGTTAGACTGAAGTAATGGTCAGATTCTGGTACATCTTTTTAGACAGCTTCAGGTGACAGCATATATCTCCACATATATTCTACGGTAGTAATTCTTAGTTTTATTTCAGCAGAGCACCCTAAAAAAAAGAGATGAAACCTCCTTGATGTCACTTGGGTCTTAATGGTCTTTCCTAGAGAAGATGACATCCTGGGCTTCACCAACCTTTCACAGATAACACTTAGGCATATCCCATATCCCTGGATCGTCATGGTTTCCACAGGACTGTACTGGTAGTTTAACAAAATTATGGAACCCATTGGATCTGTGACATGACCTGAAGCAGAGTTCTGGAACTCTTGTTCTGACACATACAGCCAGGTCCATAAATATTGGGACATCAACACAATTTTAATCTTTTTGGCTCTATACACCACCACAATGGATTTGAAATGAAACAAACAAGATGTGCTTTAACTGCAGACTTTCAGCTTTAATTTGAGGGTATTTATATCCAAATCAGGTGAACGGTGTAGGAATTACAACAGTTTGTATATGTGCCTACCACTTTTTAAGGGACCAAAAATAATGGGACAATTGGCTGCTCAGCTGGTGTGGTCCATGGTGTGTGTTACTCCCTCATTATACCATTTACTAGGAGCAGATAAAAGATCCAGAGTTCATTTCAAGTGTGCTATTTTCATTTGGAATCTGTGGCTGTCAACTCTCAATATGAGATCCAAAGAGCTGTCACTATTAGTGAAGCAAGCCATCATTAAGTTGAAAAAACAAAACAAACCCATCAGAGAGATAGCAAAAACATTAGTTGTGGCCAAATCAACTGTTTGGAAACATCCCTAAAAAGAAACAACGCACTAGTGAGCTCAGCAACACCAAAAGACCCGGAAGACCACGGAAAACAACTGTGGTGGATGACCGAAGAATTCTTTCCCTGGTGAAGAAAGCACCCTTCACAACAGTTGGCCAGATCAAGAACACTCTCCAGGAGGTAAGTGTATGTGTTTCAAAGTCAACAATCATGAGAAGACTTCACCAGAGTGAATACAGAGGGTTCACCACAAGATGTAAACCATTGGTGAGCCTCAAAAACAGGAAGGCCAGATTAGAGTTTGCCAAACAACATCTAAAAAAGCCTTCACAGTTCTGGAACAACATCCTATGGACAGATGAGACCAAGATCAACTTGTACCAGAGTGATGGGAAGAGAAGGGTATGGAGAAGGAAAAGAACTGCTCATGATCCAAAGCATACCACCTCATCAGTGAAGCATGGTGGTGGTAGTGTCAGTGTAGTGGTGTGGGCATGTATGGCTGCCAATGGAACTGGTTCTCTTGTATTTATTGATGATGTGACTGCTGATAAAAGCAGCAGGATGAATTCTGAAGTGTTTCGGGCAATATTATCTGCTCATATTCAGCCAAATGCTTCAGAACTCATTGGACGGCGCTTCACAGTGCAGATGGACAATGACCCGAAGCATACTGGGAAAGCAACCAAAGAGTTTTTTAAGGGAAAGAAGTGGAATGTTATGCAATGGCCAAGTCAATCACCTGACTTGAATCTGATTGAGCATGCATTTCACTTGCTGAAGACAAAACTGAAGGGAAAATGCCCCCAGAACAAGCAGGAACTGAAGACAGTTGCAGTAGAGGCCTGGCAGAGCATCACCAGGGATGAAACCCAGCGTCTGGTGATGTCTATGTGTTCCAGACTTCAGGCTGTAATTGACTGCAGAGAATTTGCAAGGTGA
>BLSH010433815.1:1102871-1113006 GCA_018402905.1 Glandirana rugosa | reverse complement strand
CCATGAGTTACCTTCCTTTAAAAAAAAACATTGCATATTACCCCCCACACACTGACCACCTATGTATTATTTCCTTCCATTGAGTACCAGTGCTGTAAATCATGTGAGTATTGCAACCAGACAGAAAAAAGTTAGACAAGGAAGGAAAATGCATTTATTTGGTTAAAGTTCAGTATATCTATATTTCATAAGTTGCTTAAAATGTACTCAAAAGTGTAGACTGGAATTGCTGCTTTGTCAGTACAAGCCCCCAGCATAGCAGGCCTTTGATTTGGCTCTTTTCCGTACACTGAAGACAATATCATATTTAGCAGGACACATAATTGTTCTTTCATGGCTAAACGACATCCGGGCAGTGTGATTCATAACTCTGCTGATGCATGGCACATCCATAATTCAGTTTAAACCCGAGCTTGGCTTTACAATGTGTTACTGGAAGCTTTGTTACAGCGATGGGTGAAATGGATGGACCAGTGAGGACCTCCATCTGCTAGGAAACTACAACCCCCAGCACAACGTAACTCCAAGCAACAGGATGAATAAGGATTCATAATGCCCATTCTTGTGCTCTGTACGTTAAGAGAAACTCTAATCTAATGGCAAAGTAGGATTGTGTAAATAAACCATTGGTGCTCAGTGGGAATAATACCCCTTACATTGGTGATCAGTGGGAAGAATGCTCCTTACATTGGTGATCAGTGGGAAGAATGCTCCTTACATTGATGATCAGTGGGAAGAATGCTCCTTACATCGGTGGTCAGTGGGAAGAATGTTCCTTACATTGGTGATCATTGGGAAGAAAGCTCCTTCCTTTGGTGGTCAGCTCCTTACTATGTTGATCAATGAGAAGAATGCCAGTTACATTGATCATTTGAAGGACTGTTCCTTACATTGGTGGTCGGTGGGAAGAATGTTCCTTACTTTGGTGGTCAGTGAGAAGAATGCTCCTTACATTGGTGACTAGTGGGAAGAATACTCCTTACATTGGTGGTTAGCACCTTACTATGGTGATGAGAAGGATGTCCGTTACATTGATGATCATTGGAAAGAATGGCCCTTACATTGGTGATCAGTGGGAAGAATGTCCCTTACATTGGTGGTCAGTGGGAACAATGCTGCCTACATTGGTGACCAATGGAAAGAATGTTCCTTACATTGGTGACCAATGGAAAGAATGTTCCTTACATTGGTGGTCAAGGGGAAGAATGTTTCTTACATTGGTAATCAGTGGGAAGAATGCTCCTTACATTGGTGGTTAAGGGGAAGAATGTTTCTTACATTGGTAATCAGTGGGAAGAATGCCCCCTAAGTTGATGTTCAATGAAAAGAATGTCCCTTACATTGGTGATCAGTGGGAAGAATGTCCCTTACATTGGTGGTCAGCTCCTTACGATGGTGATCAACGAGAAGAATGCCGGTTACATTGATGATATTTGGAAAGAATGGCCCCTACATTGGTAGTCATTGGGAAAAAGGCTCCCTACATTTGTGATCATTGAGAAGAATGGCCCTTACATTGGTGATCAGTGAGAAGAAGGCTCTTTACATTGGCAGTCAGCTCCTTACTATATAGTGATCAATGGGAAGAATGGCTGTTATACTGATTACTGGTAAACATAGTCTTTACATAAGTGGTCAGTGGGAAGAATGCCTCATACAACAGTGATCATTGGGAAGAATGCTCCCTGTAATAGTGGTCAATGGGAAAAATGCCCTCTTACAGATAACTAAAAAGATCATTAGTGTCAGCGGTTGGAGGAAGGAACTGCTCATTGCTTAAGTAACCCCATTGACACCTCTGGAGAAGCTCTGGGGTTCCACAGTACCAGCGTTGAGAAAGGCTGTCCTAGGTTTTCAACAACTGTCCAATAATCACAAGAGATACCACAAATATTGCTTATAATAGTTGGCTCATCGATAGCAAGCCCTACACTTTCAGAGAATCATTATCCAGAAGCAAGCTTGGTTTCAGTTATTGTGGTTTTTGGGTTTCATAGCAGGGTATGTGCATGCAGATATCTACTTTAGTCTTCCACCTGTTTTCATTCCTCTCCTCTAAATGTAAGAAGTGGATTGGAGCACGGCGAAGGTCTTCGCTTATTTATCGGTCTCTCCACACTGTGCACTTGTTTCCTGTTTCAAAATATGACACCCCACAGATCTGAAACTTCTTTCACTTTGCAGTCACTTTTATTCTGTATTTTCAAGTTTTGTGGAAAAGATCAGTAAAAAAATAAACTGAAACAAAATATTTAATAACAAATAATGCTTTCGGTGATATTGTCTTGCAAAAATGATTCTATTTTATGCAACCCCAAGGCAAAAAAAACAAAACAAAACTAAAACAAAATTCCCTTTTTTCTAGTTTGATTAGTGTTAGTTTAAAAAATTGTTTTAATGTAACTGATTAGATAAAATGTATACATTTTGTTTGATTATTTGTTTTATTTAAAATGCCACTAAAATTATGATTCTTGTGTAAAGCATTGCAAAGTTATTTACAAATGATTATAGGCTTTTTTTTCCAATTTTGCATTTTTTTTAAAATGTTACATTAAAAAAATTATCAAATAAAATTAATAAAAACAAAAATGAGGTTACATAATAATGGTGAGAAAATAAAGAAAAAAAAATCAGCACAAAAATAATAAAGGGGAGAGAGGGAAGAAGGAGTCAATAAGAACTGATAAGCCAAGTCCTAATAACAGGTCAAATAGAAACACATTTTATTTATTCTTTTTTTTTAAATGTGTCAGGTTGCTTTTTAACTGACATCTTATGCAGATAGAAGCTCATTCCTTTGATTTGAAGATGAATGAACCAGTAGATATGAAAATTACAATGTTATTTCTCTATCTGTTTGAGCAGTGTTTATAAACACGGCATCAGATAGTCTGTGTTTTGACGGCTCTGCTTCTACAGCTGGTATATTCACAAAGCAACTCCCGGCTATATTTTTGACAATTGAGAATTGTGGGCAAATACAAGAGAGGGGGAGTGGCAGTGGGGCAGTGTCAGGAACAGGTATTAGGCCGAGATGCTAGAAGGGCTCCCCTTGCGGCTAAGTGCAGCACGCCCCTGAAGATGGGAACAGGGAGCGCAGTGCCCAGAGAAGCACGGGTTGCCAGGTGCTTGCTTGAAGTATGGAAAGCTGATCATCCAAGGATTGCTGTAGCAAGCTGGAAGCACTGGAAGACTGGAAGTGCCGAGAAGCTTGACAAAGGAGAAGCTGGGAGCCGAGCCAGGGGTCATACACAGAAGATCAGTCCAGAAGCACAACAGGAGCAAGACTGGGTAAAACACAGGAGACCGGATAAGCAGGGTGGTAAGCTAAGCCAGGTCAATCTCTGGAGATAGGCAGTAGCAAAGTCCAAGTATAAGCCAGGGGTCAGAGCCGGTGAAGCAAAGAGCAAGGTCAGGACAAGCCGAGTCGGTAACAGGAAATCCACAGATCCGGGTACAGAGACACAGGGAACACGGGAGAGCTGTAATAATCCAGCAACGTCATGTTGTCAGCAGCAGGTTTAAATAGGCAGCTTGGCGCCAACATCTATCACACACTCGTGCCTGTGTGCGTTGGCGCGCACACGCGCACCTGTGCACGCTGGAGCGCATGCATGCGCGCCGAGGTGACGCGTGCACAGGAGTTCTCCGTGCATGTCCATGGTAAGTATGGGCAACCTTGCCAGTTCTGCCATGGCCATTTCCCTGACAGGCAGATATGCAGATGTGTGTAGTACGTCCAGTGTCCACAATTGGTCAAATAGTCAGCACTTACAAAACAAATAAAGAAGCTTCCACTCTTTAGACTGAGCCAAAATGTGCAGTCTTACCTCCATATTATTAATATCCAATTTAGCTGGCAGTTAGCATTTGGCAGTAACAATAAAGACGGTGGCACCAAAGTTCTCCAACAATAGTAGATCCTTAATTTATGGTCTAGCACCTTCGGTTTGAAGACAATCTATAATCCTTGGACCCAAGGTTTCTTTGTTTTGGACTGTCTCCTGTTGCCAGAGATGGTTGGGACACCAAGCTTCTCTCGGACACTGCCAAAGAATTTTATAGGCAGATACTTATGCAGATATGGCCAGGACACTGAAGAATCGTGGCATAGGATGGAAGCAAACAATGGAAGCTGCATCCATTGGATTGAGAAGTGTATGAATCGGAGGAGGGGAAAGGTTGGCAAGGTTACCTTCAGAAAAGGGGGGCAGAAAGGATTTGTTTTAAAGTGCACTAAGCCTTTAAGTTATGTTTAGGTGCTGCAATGATTGGCAGAGTCGTGAAGGAACATTTCCATCAGACTTATTTTGCCATTATATTGTCTTCTTACTTTGATGGTTCTCCTTGATACAGGGCATGGTATATCTAATAGTAGTTGGCCACATCCAACTCGACTTGTTCTGTAATGTTGAAGATGTTCTTCTCCAGGCCACTTCTTCAGTTGCAAGTTCCAAGATTGGAACTGAATAAATGGCTTGGAGAAACTATGAAATGTCTTCAACATTACAGAACAAGTCCAGTTGAATGTGGCCAACAACCACTTGTTATATCTGTTTGCTGTTTGAGCTGATGGAAGAAACAAGGAATATCAGAAGCAATCAGATTGCACCCCATAAAATAAAAGGGCTTGTGTTAAAATTTTGCACCAGAACACCATCGTTTTTTTTCCATGAGGCAGATAGGTAACCTGTATTCTTCCCTGTTTCTCTGCAGATTCCTTGAGAAACCTACAATCTGTGAACCATGGTCCTCGTTCTTCACCGGCTGAATTCAACACCACCCACCACCTGCTCAGGGAACGCAAGTCGTCAGCCCCCTCCCATTCCAGCCAGCCCACCCTGTTCACCTTTGAACCTCCTTCCAACCACATTCACCAGACAACCTTATCTGCCAGCGCTCCCCAGGATTACCTCTTCCTACACCAATGTATGAGCCGCAAAGCCGATAATATGAGGTGAGCTCCATATCTCTTGATGTATTACGTGACCACATTCTTTTCTGTCATTTAGGCTATTTGGCTCATGGTTTACCTGGACAAAGCCAATGGATTGCACAAAATGGGCTTTCCTAGCATGAAGCCAACTACCTCTTTAGATAGCCCCATCCCATCACTGCCACAGTTGATTTTACTGGAATGTCCACAGTGGACATGAAATATGAACAAAGCATATCTCTCTATAGTGTGTACTTGTCTCAGTTCAGAGCACTGAGTGTAATTTCTGTCTGCTGCCTCCTTCACTGCCTCCTTCGACAAGTTTTCTTGACACCAAGTGAAATATGGTGACAGGGGAGGGACCCCCAGCTGATTGACAGCCTCAGCTCTATTCCTGTGTACTGTGTGGAGGAGGGGGTTTGTCCAATCAGCTCTCAGAGCTCTCCTCACTGAACTCTGCAGAGTGAGACTTCAGGTCTCTGCCCCCTTTTTTCTGACAGCTCAGACAAGCTTTATAAATTCTGGAGTCTGAACAGATGTAGGGAAGAGAAAACTTCATATAAACAGGTACAACGTATATAGGGAGATTTGTTTCATCTCTGTGTATCACCTGAGGCCAGTCACTTCACTGGGTATATGTGAGGGTTTACAACCACTTTAACCAGAGGCCATTTTCTGTTTTTGCACTTGCTAAAATGCACATTTTAGCCCTGAACGTTGGTTAAACCCCCCAAACAGAATGTATTTTCTAAAAGCAAAGACCCTGAAGAGTACAAAAAAGGTAGCTGCAACTTTTCATGTCACATGATGTTAGCATACATGTTAATCAAATGCAAATGTTCAGTAAAAAATACAATTCATTTTAGTGCACACAGAGGCCTCATGCACACGGGGCTTTTTACAGCCTCTCCATGTTATGGTGTGGATTTTAAGGGGAACCCCCACGCCAAAAAAAAATGGCTGCATGCTCGGATAAAGGTCTGGTATGGATCTTCCCCCGCCATTTTTTTTTGGCGTGGGGGTTCCCCTTAAAATCCACACCAGACTGCATGGTCTGGTATCATCTTGGGGGGGAACCCAATGCCAGTTTTTTTTAAATTTTGACGATGGGGTTCCCTTTCAAGATCTTCAGCACACAAGCAGCGCCGCAAGTCGAATCATCATGATCCGACTTCTATTCAAATCAATGGGCTCCCATAGAGAACCATTGATTTTGAATAGAGGCAGAGAAACTCTGCTAAAAGCACCAATGCAAAAAGCTACTAAAAGCACGTTTTTACAGCCCCTTTTTTCCTGGTGTAAGTAGTGGCTTTGCCACTCGTTTTTTCTAACGCCCCGCGTGCATGAGGCCAAAGACAATATATTACACAATATTTCAGTAAATACCCAACACGTCATGCTTGAAAATTGGGCACGTCCGTAAAATAGCAACAAGCTGTGAATAATGGCCCTAGAATTATTGTTGTCACAGTGTTTGCGGCGATATGTAACATGTGTAGTGCAATTGTTGTTTTTGGAAGTAGAAGCACCCAACACTTTTATACTTACGTTCTTGTGTGGGGACGAGGTCGCTGAAGTGACAGCGCTGAAAGCTGAAAATTGGCCTGGGCTGGAAGGGGGTGAAGTGTCCGGCATTGAAGTGGTAAAGTGACAGTTTTTTTTCTATCCCAGAGGTCAGCTTTAAGGCCGGAGTGGTTTCATCCACATGTGTTGGCATTATTAGAGTACACTCATATCTTAAGTCAATAATTGCATTATTGTGTTGTCTGTTTTCCAGAAGTGCCAGCTTCTCCCAGGCCACCAGGTCCTCCTTTTTCATGCGTAGTGATACAGCTGTGCAGAAGTTGGCCCAGGGGTACGGACATTGCATGAACGGGGTCAGCGGTCAGGTCCACGGCTTCTATAGCTTACCAAAGCCAAGGCGGCTCAGTTCTGAGCTGAGGGACAGTGCCTACGACCTCCCAAGGAGCTTTGGCTCAGACACTCCGACCAAGTCAAGCCTTACCGGGCCAGAATCTGAAAATGAGGACGTTTACACCTATAAAACCCCTAGCAATGCTCTTTGTAAAGAGTTTAGTGACCTTTCGACGGACTCGTGTGATTTTTCTGGGACACCGCTTTCCATTTATCAAATACCGAGGACTTTCACCTTGGACAAGAACCACAATGCTTTGTCTTTAGCATCCAATGACTTCCATAATGCTCCTCCTCCGAGGCCCCCCAAACCGGGGCAGACAGAGACCCGCTGGGGAAGTCCCCAGCAGCATAATGGGGACAGTATTGGTGTTGTTTCGGTCAACATTCCAAGGAGGAACACCTTACCGGCCATGGAGAATCGACGCCATCGAGGTAAGAACTGTGTTTATGTACATTTGGGTTGTTACCAATAGTGGGCAGAGTCAATAAGCAGCCCCTGTGCAAGACCAATTTCTGGGCCTCTCATTTACTGGCTTGCCAAGTAAAAAAGACTTATTGACTGTGTGCTAAATGACAGCTAGAGAGAAATCACATCCAAGCCTACGTGACAATGGGAGCAGTCCCAACACTGATCTGACCCACACTGAGTGAGAATAGACCCCTAGGTCTCAGCAGGCCCAGTTTCACAGTCTGTACCTATGGTATGTGTGGTCGTTACCTAGCATCTCCAACAGTTTTCAAATGTTGTTGATTTTTTAGCTCAGAAGTCTCTAAAATATGGCCCAAGGGCCAAATCCAGGCTGCTACAGGACTGTGCCCGGCCCACAGCTAGAATCAGGTCCCCACTCCCCCTGCTCCACTGTCTTTCTCCAAGTAAGCTGGTTGGTTTCTTGGACTGCCAGTGTCCCAGCAACCAATTATGTGCTTGCCCTTCCAGGAGGCCAAAACTACCTCTGTCCTTACCTGCTCTGCCTCCCGATTGAAGGCGGCGGGCAGCGGGAACTACAAGTCCCATGAGACATTGCAAGACTGACAGTTACAAGCATGACTCCCATAGGTAGAGGCATGATGGGACTTGTAGTTCCTCAACAGCAGCCACCAGTTTGACACCAATTTAAGCACTGACTAAATCCAAGCTGTAAACAAGGTGAGGACAGGGAACTGAAGGGGGAAAAGGGAAAAATCTGATGTAAGGGGGTTTGGATGGAGACTCTGATGTAAGTGGGGCATTGATAAGGGCCCTGATGTAAGGAAGACTCTGAAGGGGATTCTGGTGTAAGGGGGCTGAGTTAAGGACTCTCAGGGTGACCCTGATGTAAGGGGGTCCCTGATTTAAGGGGGACTCTGATGTAAGGGGGGCTGAGGTAGGCACTCTGAGGGGGACCCTGATGTAAAGTGGAGAATCTGATGGGGATTCCGAAGTAAGGAGGGCTCTGATGGGGACTCTGATGTAAGGGAGGACTCTGATGTGGACTGGATGTAAGGAGAAACTCCTAAGGTGGGCTCTGATGTAAAGGAGCCCTGATGAGGGCCCTGTTGTAATTGGGGCTCCGATGGGTACTCTGATGTAAGGAGGGATTCCTAAGGTGGATTCTGATGTAAGGGAGGGGGGCCATGATAGGAACTCTAATGTAAGGGGGGCTGAGATAGGGACTCTGATGATGACTCTGATGTAAGAGGGGCTCTGATGGGGACTCTGATATAAGGAGGGACTCCGATGTAAGGGGGCTCTGATGATGACTATGATATAAAGGAGCCCTGATGGGGGCCCTGTTGTAATTGGAGCTCTGATGAGGATTCCTAAGGAGGGATTCCTAAGGCGGACTCTGATGTAAGGAGAAATCTCTGATTCTATCCAAATACAAGCCTTGGCTTGAGTTACATTTTAAGGCTGGGATATTAGTGGAAGTAAAGCTGGAACATTAGTGGAAATTTGGAGAGACAGCTTCATATGCATTGAGATTCAAATTTCTTACCAGGTCACTTTTTTTTTAAACGTCCCCCTCTAGTGGTGAGAGAAAACACTGCATCATTTTAAAAGCAAACTTCTGACAACATTATCAGTTTTGTTTGCCACAGTGTCACAGATTCCAAGTTTCACTAACCTCTTTATAAACAAATAGCAGCTGTATTTGCTTTGCTTAGATATCTGATTCATCTGGGCTTGATCTTTCCTCCCAGTGTTTCTTTTTTCCTGCTCTTTAGTGAGACAGGTGTGTTTTTTTTAAAGTGCAGATGACTTTTTATAACTGTATAAGGAAACGGATTGCCACTATATTTTGATGACGTAAAAAAAAAAAGTCTAGTGAGATCTATTTGCAGACAGATTTTGTAATTTTATAAAGACTTTGGGTGTGTTTTTTTCTGCAAGTATTTTAGTAAACCCAAAGGGTTGTTTTTATAAAATATATTACGAGGTATTCTTCTGAGACATTGCATGTCCAATATTTTTGTGTGAAACTGAATCATATTAGGCTATTTTCTCTTCAGGTCAGGTGTTATTCAGTCATTAGGAAAAGAATGAATCTGGACAGTATTGCATTTTGGCCACTAGATGGTGCTAATGATCATATAATAACAATGCTTGTTTACTTTTAAGTTTGCTCCATCTGGTAGCCATAATACTCTATAAGTGATTGTTTTACAACACCCTGCATGAGGAAAGGTAATGGTTGCTTGTAAAATATATAGTATATCCAGTAATACCATTGTTCCTATAAGACAATAAAAAACATTTGAAGGTGCAAGCTCACTGAAGAAACTTGGGCTGAATGAGGTCCTAGTTGTCCATACAACTGATTTGCATATACCTTCAGTGATAATTACCAATGTTTTATTTAATTCTCGTTATCCTTTGAAGGTTTCCATGAGACAGTCATCATCTATTGGGCTCTCATGGTGACCATCTGACACCAATCGCTTCTTGGCCTCTAGCGGTGTACATGCGACACAAATTACTTATTGGCCTCTGGTGTGCGTCCATACAGTCTGTTTATTGGCCTCTGGTGTGCGTCCATACAGTCTGTTTATTGGCCTCTGGTGTGCGTCCATACAGTCTGTTTATTGGCCTCTGGTGTGCGTCCATACAGTCTGTTTATTGGCTTCTGGTGTGCGTCCATACAGTCTGTGAACATTTCCACACGCAACACATCATTTATTGGCCTCTGGTGGTCTCACCTGTCACTTATTGACCCCCCTGGTGGAGTCCATGTCATATCTATTATTTATTGACCTCTGTTGTTGTAGTCAACGTCACCAGTTTAACTTATCGACCTCTGG